>JAUZNJ010066430.1:0-26568 GCA_034780135.1 Jordanella pulchra
AGAGAGAGAGAGCGAGAGAGAGAGAGAGAGAGAGAGAGAGAGAGAGAGAGAGAGAGAGAGAGAGAGAGAGTCTATGTGTTTGCTGATAAGGGTGAATTCTGGTCGATTTTGCCTGTTTGAGTGTTTTGTGAGGATATATTTCCGTAACTATATTTAAACATGCAAACAGTTACATATAAGGGGAAGGAGGGGTTAGATAAAATAATGTACCATGCAATAATTCCTTGACAATCAAACAGAATCCACCTGGAAAAGATTTGTCTAAAAAGGTGAGATGCTTCATTATAAATATCTTTAATATTCATAACTTTCGTACCACAGAGGTCATTTCACCTGTAAACAAAAGACACAGGGACCTCTTGACTATCCTTGCCACTGTTAGGGTTTTTATAGTTGCCCACAATCCTTGGTTAGATATAAGCACAGCCCATCTCACAGAATTTAACAACTGATGTACTGTGCGATCCCAGATAGTGTTCTTACTGTTAAAGTTAAGAGTTAGGAGCTAGGAACAGGAGGTAGGAGCTACAATTTGAGTTATTTAATCTAGCCTGTAACTTGTGCTATGCTCCTTTCAACCTTACTTCATTATTTAGGTCGGGGTAAGTAAGGAGTAGTGTTTTTAAATACTAATTGCATACTGAAGGAAAAATACAGGACAAAGAGAGATCCACACCATTACCTTCATTTTTTTTTTTTTTCTTTTCAAAATTGGGACCTCCCGGCCAACACAAGACAGTTGGCAACCCTACCTTCTATGGCAGTGCCTTGTTTTGGCATGGCCAAGTTAGCAGCACCTTGAACCAAGCAGCTCAAACTGTTAAGGATCAAACCCAGTGGGCTCCACAAAGCCTACATCAAACTCTGGAGTTAAGAAGGAGGAAAAATACTCCACCTTAAAAGATCTGTTCCTGGAATAATTACCATAGTCCCTCTGTTTACTCCCCATTCTATAAAAGACTAAGATAAATTTAGCTAAGCTGGTTGTTGCTTTTTCTCATCCTGACCACATCCCCATTACCTCACCGCCATTTATCCTCATACTTAGCCTTGTCCCACAGGTTCTCTTGGCATGAACCACTCTATCTTTTCAACGTTTTTCTGGAGGTGGGGCTGTTTTACACAGGGTAAATAAAACTTAAAGCCTGTTGAATGTTATTGATATTTCATGCTAAACATAAAAATATAAATCTTCACATAAAGTCCAGAGAGATAGGAAGAGTATAATTACAGAGAAGATCTAAATTTCAAAATAAAGCAATGTCCAAGCATGAGACCGTTTAGGAAAAGGCTGAAACCAAGTTTCTTAAAAAGATATGAGATGGCAGAAGGGTGGAGAACATCAACGGGTTCTCTTTATGATTGTTGATGCACTGATTGCATATCTTTGATGCCCAATGTAAGAAAGGAAATAGATACTTAACCTAGCTGATATTTCTTTAAAAAATCCAATACTGTTGTTAAATATTGTGACACTTATATCAAATATAATAAATCCAGTCCTGTATTTCCCTTTGAAAGTAAACAGTTATTAAAAAAACTGGTGATTTTGTCAGATTTGTGTTGGTCAACTGAGCAATTTCGGTGGTATATTTAGGGAGATTTCAGACCCTTTTATGAACATTTGCCATAAAAACACCATTAGAGACTTATCTGGTGCCTTTATTAATGTGCTATGGAAACTACTGGAAAAATATGAAATTAGGCATCAGTCTTGCTCTTTGGAGCAGCAGGCACTACCCGTGCGCCACCCCACCCCCAAAAGCAATCGCAGGTAGCTGCATATCAGCTTTATGGTCAGTAGTCTTCTTTCAAATATTTTAGCAATAAGGAAGAATGGTTTCAACATCCATCTACAAAGGAGCATTGGAGGATCGTTTAAAAGCTTTTCATGTAAAGTCAGGAGATTGGTAAAACTGAAACAGCACATTTGATAGTGTTTTGTCTTTTTAATTTAGTTCACACAAAGCTGTGTAAACATAAAACATAATGTGATATTAGACCTATATATCAGATCAAATAGATTTGAAGCATCCTGGATGAGAACACGGCTATAGAGAGATATTTAAATTCAGATAGCAGTATTAAATAAGATCCATAGACCTGTACTGAAGTCTCTGTAGGCACATAAATATAAAATTATTGTTGCACAGGATGCATATTCTGATTTTTATGGCTAAATTTTTTAGCCATTTTCTTTTAAATTACTGAAAATAGAATGCTGTACTTTAAGGATATAAAAAAATAAACTTAAATAAAAAACACACAATGCACCACACTTTCTGTCAAGCCATGTTTCTGATGATAGCTTATATCCTTTAAAAGACATTTATTTCTGCAGGTTGAGAAATAACTTTCAAGAAGCAACATCTCATTCCATCATCCTCGTCCTCCCAGTAACATCATCTGGCCTTATTTTCCTCTTATCACCCAATCCTCCAATGAAATATGCCCTTGATTCTCCTCCTCCACTGCCCTCTCCTCCCTGGACACTCTTGACAGGTCTATTACATTCTCGCCCTTGTCTGGCACTAACACTTCTGAAATAAAAACAACGACATATAGAGAGAAAGAAGTTTTCGAAATATACTCTTCTTTAAGTGAAAGCAATGAGCCTTCCTGCCATAAATCTTTAATTGCTCACATTGAGAGGCAGGAATGAGACTCAGTGCCACTGGGAATGGTGTTCATCTGGTGTTTAATAAGCTCTATGCCTTATTTCAGTACAAAAACAATTTTTTTGTGCTTAAACTTCTCCACAAATCTTTTCCTTTTTTAATGATCCCTAAAAAAAACTTTGGGGCCCCATTCATCCTCATATAACAAAACAGAAAAGTGAATTCCAACTATGATTAAATCAAAATATATGTAACTTACTTACGATCTGTTTTTATAATTGGACTTAATTGATTGTGGCCTTTGGCACTTTTTCATACATTGTTTTGAGTTGATGCTATAGCTGCAAACTAATTTGAACTGCATTAATCTTCCTTCTTCGTGCAGTTTGTGAAAAACCCAAATTTCAAGTTTTAGAAAATTAAATTATAATGATACACTAATGAAACACATAGCTGCTTTGTTATGACCATGATTTGGCCAACACAATAGTAGGGAAGAAGTAAAACTGGATTAAGTTCACTGATTGTTGCACCAATGCATACGGATGTAAAGTCAAGTGGGAGAAAAAAACTTGCAGAATCAAAAAGCAGAACCACAGCTTTTTACAAAAAGCCTGTTCATGAGCTTTGGGGAGATTCACAAGATGTAGTCTTCAGCTAGAGTCAGAACTTCAACGGTCACCAGAAACAGGAATATTGAAGACATGAGCTGCGTCCTTTGAATGGCAGGGTCCATGTAGACCCAGTCTACATGGGCCCAGGATGGAAGCATTAAGCTTTAGCAGCTGTGCACATCCTTACCTTAGGGTAACTTCACCTGCATAGCAACTGTGACATTTTGAAGCTTAACTTTAATTTCAGTGAGGAATTACTGAGTTACAAACACAAGACTTAATTAAGTCGTCTCCATAATCAACGTCTCCATATTATCTCACTGAGTTTTGTGTTTAATATCAACTCAGAAAATTACCCCAATTTAAATCAGAGTCCAATAGTCTGGAAGAAACATTGAATCCAAGTTACCACACGTCCAGCTTGACATTTTTGCCATCTTACTCACTTGTGTTTGTCCTCTGTTTTTTATTAAGACCAGTCAGAGAAGCCTTATGAAATAATTGTGCTTCACTTATTTTAAATTACTAAAATATATTTTTCTTAATGATTTATACTAATTAGTTGAAATAATTCTGTAAGTAATACAAAACAAACAATAAACTACGCACTTGAAATTTTCAGAGATCATTCTATGCTCAGACAAAACGAAAGAAAACAGAAGATAAAAAGTGTTTTTGCTTGTTTTCTAATTTCTACTTTCTCTGTCAAAGTAGAAGCATTTCAAGGAATAGCCGTTTCTCAGAAAATAAATAAAAAAATAAATAAAGGTCCGTAGTGACAGAAGAAGTTTCCAAATGCTTGTAAAGATTTAGTCAATAAAATTTAAATGCTGGAAAGAATAAAAATGGAAATGAAAGTACAGTCTGTGTGACAGTTTGAAAAAAATACATGAATTCCTCAACTTAAAAGATTTCCTTATCAACTGATGAACTGATGATGAAGGAGATTCAGTTCAATGCAGAACCACAGCATGCAATTTCCCTCCCAAGGCTGTGCTCCCAACCAGCCACAAGCATTTATTATTCAATATGCAATTCCACATCTCATCCATCTCTTATTTAGAATCAGACACTGCAGCTTTTGGTAGTCATTTGTAACTGATGTGAGCCAAATGCACAGAACTCAGGAGTTAACAGCAGAAGATAAAGTGCTGAAGAGTTACAGTATATGCAGAAAATAGCAAAGTCAGTCATTTTTTTCTTTTTTTGTGAGTAAAATTTATTAAGAAAAACTAAGTAAGCATTTGTTACACAGCACAGATTGTACACATGCTTTTAGAAGTCATAGAACAACGTTTAGCTTAAGTTCTAAGCAGAGTGCAAAACAAAAACTAAACTAAATATTGGCTTTTGGCTGAACCTTTTGTTAAGTAGATTATTTGATCTCAAATTAGCTTATTTTAAACATTAATAAAAGATCTAAGTAAATCAAATAAATCGAATTAAAAGTTTCCCAAGAGAGAACCTCACCAATCCAAGATTTACAAACTTAAACACATTGACTGGGTTCACCATGCATTGTCTAAATTAAAATGAAAACTTTTTGAAGAAAATGTGAAAATGAAAGAAATCTGGAACTTAGAGGTTCTTAGATGCTATTTCTATTTATTGTGATAGAATAAGACAACCATACACTATTTTTCTTGCTTAGAGTCAAGATTAACAGGAGTTTGTCAAAAAATAAATAAAACAGGAATAGATAATTTAGCTGCTGCAAACGAAAGAACTCAATAATAAGTTACAGGGTATTTGTTTTTTCTGCTGTTCTAAATACATCAGTAAGAAGTAAATAAATAAACAAACCAAAAATAATTTATTTTTCAAAAACGGTTTCCTTAAAACGAACCAAGCTGCTCCAAAATATCCAAGTAGACGGATTACAGTTTAATTAATCCAACAGCCGGCTTAGTTTCCTCGCCAAGGCAAATTAAACAACATTTCATAACACTAAAGCATATAACTAGGAGCACACAAGGGTGTAAACCACTTATTTCTAGTCCGTCAAAATAACTAAGCTGAGTTGATGAATTATTTCTGTAGAAAATAGAAAAAAGTCAATGGAGCCAAAAAAACAAAACTAAACAAGTTAAACGAGAAAGTGCAATAAATTCAACGCTTTCTAATAATAAATCTCGCCTGTTCCTCCTCTGCTGGCATTTCAGAGCATCTTTATCAAACTGCGCCCTTACCTTCTGAACTTCTGCTCCGCGCTCCTCTTAAACCGAGCGACAGAAACATCAGCTGGAGGCGGCCGTCCTCCACCCCGACCTCTTCAGTCGGGTAATCTGGGAGTAACTGGAGATCAGCTGAGCCGCGGATGATCTCTATGCGGCGGAGAGGCTGACAGCTGCTGGGGAGAAGACATGGGGCTGAGAGGAGGGGGGGCTTAGCTTCTCATTTCGCCTGTTTATATTATTTTTCTGGTGAGAAATAGGGAGAGCCGCATGGTTGGCCAGAAACAAAAAGGGGGTGTGGCCACACATTGAAGTTTGTGCTTCATAAAGTGATACGTTTCAGGAAAATATGATGTTTTTCTAAAGAAACTTTCCTCTTTCTCCACATGCAGGCTTCATCTTCTATGATGTTTGCTCCTCGAATATTAATCTGCCCTGTTTATGGGAATATATATTTATATCCATCTACTAGTGGTCTTTGTTTTCAATTAAAGACTCATAAATATGAGAAACAACAACTGTGGCTTTTATGAGATAATCCAGCCCTTTTAATAGGAAACTGCAAGATACATAGTGGGGTTTACTAAGATCTTAGACACATTTTTCAGCCAAAACCTTGGCAGCAAGGTATTCAAATATAAAGGCTGTTGTTAATATTTATAACAAAGGATTTTTTTTAAGACCACTTTAGGAACAGGATACTCATTGAAAAAGAAAAACACGTTTTTCAAACTGGTTTTCAGTGGTTTAAGGGCCCTAAAGAGTCACAAAAAGGTAAACGAAGAAGGTAAATCAAGGTAGAAAGAAAATGCAACAGCAAAAAATATTTGAAACTACAAGGTAAAAAAAAGTGAATAATAAGTTACCTTTTAAAATTTGCAATTAGGAAATATATTTATAATCAAATGAAAGAATTGTGGATTTAAAAATCTCAATTTAGAAATAAGATTTGAAAATCAAAAAATCTTCGAATTGCAGTATTTATTAAGGGATTTACAAATACATTTTTTATTTCCCTTAATTAATCTAATTTAAATTGTATAAACAAAAAATCTTTTCAAAATGGATTTCTTTAAGTATGATTTAAAGCTTAGATCTGAAATTACTTTTTTTCTTTTTCTGTGGCTCTCTTGGTCCTCCGTACTGTGATCCAGCTCTGGATCACAAAGAAAAGTTATTGCTCTCAGAAAACGTGCACATTGCACTTTGGCCACCATATTAAATCATACCGACCGCTAAGCGTGCCCCACTGCATATTTTGTCATTGCTTTCAGGATGTTAGTGAATCTAAAGAAGCAAATATGATCTTTTCTCTCTTTCAGATAAAAATACACTAAATTAAATAACCCTTTTTGGTTTATTTTTTCATAGCAGTGGTTTTTTTATTGTGGAATAAATGATTATAAAACACTTTCAGCTCAGAAAAGAGTCACATTCAGTTTCTTGAATAGGTTGGGTTTCTAGTTCAAAAGAAATACATCCAGTTCTAGGAATATGGACGTGAGACTGTTAGCAATGAAACGGTTTCCAGGTGTTATTACGTCTTATTAAACCTGACAGCTATATTTCACCTTCATGGTTATACAACTTTTTTCAGCACTCCTTAGGCATTACTGAATTATAGATAAAGAGTTGCATTGGAAAAGAGAAGACATTAATGATCACATCATTGTCAACTGTCTCTGATCAAAATATACAGTGAGACGTTAATTAGTAGAAACGTTAACTTATCAAACCAAGAAGTAATGAGCTCCAATATCCCAGCTTCTTATATACCATGTGCATTTTGCCAGGTTGAGAGCTGCCATGCATGTCATCTGTGTAACCCTAGAACATGTTAGACTTAGCACTTTATGAGCATTATGATAAAATGTTTCACAGTTTAAGGCTTAAATGTGCTCTGATGTGCAACTGCCCTTTTCTAAAGTATATTTTAAACACAAAAAATCTCCATCTTCAATGGATTAAGTGAAAAAAATACTACACCAACCTTGCAATCTTTTTAATGTTACTCACATTTCTCCATTATGGCAGATAATTAAACCTGAATGAAAAGGCGAGATTTTTCTTGAGCAGAAATACTCACATGATGATTCAAATGTCATCTCTTTTGTAGTGCCCAAAAAACAGAGGAGGATAACTGTTATTTTGTGTCTTATAAGGTTTTTTAGAAGAAATACATTTTATTTTTTGCCCAATGGAATAGTTTTATAAAATATTGTATATATTTGTCCTTTCTAATTATATGTTATAATTCCTAATTAAAAGTGTTAGGGTAAAATATATTAATGCAAAACTGTATATCAAGGAAAAGATAAAGGTCAGTCATATTTTCCTGACTGAACCAATGCTGCAGCAACCTGTTATGATGGGAGGGACACATTGCTGTTTGCAGGCGTAGAGCAACATTAATTGTGCATTTCTAAGCATTTGTATCGTAGGTTGTTTATTTTATCTTTGCTTATAACAAGAGAGGATTTTAACTTAATCTCTTTTCTAAATGTGATTCAAAGTTGGCCTTAAGCTGCTACAAATTGTGGTAAGCATATATTTTAAGCATATTTTACAATAATCCTTATTATAATGGTATTTTGTTACTTGAATCTTTTTGAAACAATCAAGAACATTGTTTCCTGACCGCATTCTTCTATTGGCTCAATACCACTTGAAGGAAATGAACATTTAATAGATCTTTCCCCTATATAATTATTAATACAGAGCGGCACTCATGCTTCCTCAAAAAGAAAACGAGGTAAATGTGTCCAAGTGAGTAGCTATTTGTCCAATTTGTCTCATAGTTTCCTCTGCTGATCTACAATTGTGATGAGAATAAGGTGATTTTTTAATCAAACTATTTCCATGGTCAATATTTGACCTTTAGATGAGCATGATGTTTTTGGCACAGTTAACATATTTTAATTAAGCACATTGTGTTAGGTGTAAGAGGAGACTAGCTGTGATGTGTTTGCATCAGGAAGTGCACAAACAACTCTAAAGGAATAATCCTTATTGAAGGGACATTAATTATGCACCAATTAATATTCTTGACTAGGTAATAAAAATGTAATATTGATAAAAATAATTAAAACAAATTTGTTTAAATAATTTACAATTTAGATGCATTTAGTAAAAAATGCATTGCTGTTACTGTTGTGTAGTGGTTAGAGGTAGAGGTCTGTCCTTTTTCTAAACTTGTACAGCATAAACTGAGTCCAGATCTGATAGATGGTGTCCCACAATCACCTGTGTTGTCCTCACCACCAAATGCTAAATCCTGGCAATTTTGTTCCCTGCAGTTCCCATACCACACTGACATGCTGCAACACAGGATGTATGAAAGGATTTTAGTCACACCTCTGTAAAAGTTTGTAAGCAGCAAATTAGAGAGTCCAGTCAGCCTCAACTCCCTGAGAAACAAGAAGCGTTGCTGCTTTCTTTACTAAGTTGGTGGTGTTCAGATTCCTAGAGAGGTCAGAGAAAATACGATTCCCTGGGAACCCCTACTGCCTCCTCGCTCCACCACTGCTTCAAGTATGAAAAGAGGATGGTGTTCAGTCTTCTTGGACCTGAGAGGTTGAGAATATCCCTCTCCTCACCATTTTGGCCGAGTTGGTAGGAAGTCACTGATCCAGAGGCAAATAAACCCAAGTTGTGGAACTTCAGGACCAAGATGTCAATTCAAGTAGGTTAGGATTATCATAGCTATTGTTTGTTAAATGCCGGAATAATGTGATTCCTTTTCGAACGTCCTTCAGAGATAGATGCTTACATGTATTTATTATTCAGTAGAATTGCCTGTGCAATTTCTTAGTGATCTGGATCATGGTAACAACAAACGGGCGTAAATTAGCAGGCAACTGGACTTTCCCTCAGTTTTTTGCAGACGTTTTGATACCTATCCAGGTGTCTGTCAGTTCTGTCGGCTCGCACCAGAGCTAGCTCTAGGCGGAGCACTGATGTATTTAAGGAGCATGGAGGGTATCCTCCTGCACACATTCCAAGTCAGATGCAAATCAAATAACGACCCATAGTTCTTCTGGAGGGTTGAAGCCTTTTGTGTGGTCTGTACAGCCTCCTATATTAGAGAAACCAAACAACCTAATAAACGCATGGTGCAGCATAGGAGAGCCAGTAACTCTGGGCAAGATTTAGCTGTACACTTGCACATCAAGAACAAAGGACACACCAAAGACCAAAGCGTTCAGATTCTGGATGGAGGGGACAGGTGGTTTTAAAAAGGAAATCAAGGAAAAGAGAAAAGCCATAACTGAACAGACGAGAAGAATTGAGGTTTTGAAGCATTTCCGAGCATTTATAATTCGGTCATCGAACTCAAAGAACTTGTATAAGCACTTATATTTCAAAAGACCAATAACATAGCCCATCCACAACAAAAGGCTCCAACTCTTCAGAAGAACAAGGGGAGGCTATTTGATTTGAATCTGACTTGGAATGTGTGCAGGAGGATGGACCTCTCTGCTGCTTAAATACATCTGGGTTCCAACTAGTTAGCTCTGGTGTGAGCCGACAAAATTGACAAAGACTCCTGGATAGGTGTCAAAACATAAAACAATAATTATTAATGTCATGTGTTTTTTGTCCCTTTTATCTCATAATATTTAGGTAAACAGCAGCTTTAAAGGTGTAAATCCAGCTTTTCCCACAATCTAAATACTTTAGTTCAGTTTTTATGTGTAAGTCTTGACTATTACCAATGAAAGCCAATTAGTTTGGTGATATTGTGCAATGAGTGATTTTATTGGATCGCCGCTGCATTCATTTATCTTTGCAATAGATAAATGCTTCCCCTGTGTTCTATAAACAAGCAGTTCACCAACAGTTTGTCATTATGCCCTCGCACTAATGAAATGTGCTTACATTGATTTAGTAGCAATGTCAGAGGCAGCAGACAACCCTAATCACGGACTGCACAGGTCAGACATTGCATGAAAACAGAGCAATCATGCAGATAAAGTGTTAAATTATAATGTTTACAACTCCTTTAAAAATAGAACCTGATGTTCCATAAACTGGTTTTTCTACATTTATCTCCATTGTTATGGAAATTTCGTTACAGCAGATGTTTACAACATATTATGAATACACCATTTTCACAGCAGAAGCCAAATGAATTAGTGGGGAAATCTTTTGGTTTAAGGTAAAGCTCCCTCTGCAGAATACACATTTTTCAGAAGCAATTTCTAAGCTTTGCTTACGGCTGCAGTTCATAGATATTTTTGATGCAGTACATTACAGAATATAGGTTTGGGTATTCCTTGGAAAAAGGTTCAGTGATTTTCTCATCATGACAGATTTACTTTATTGGTTTTTATCATTTGGGCTGGTTTAGAAGCAGGATGCTGGAAAAGTGTCACCGATATGTTTACCTGAAATGATAAAAAGGAATCCTGGCTGAGCCGTCCCTTAAGCTGATAAGCATTGTCACAGAGAGCAGGGTTTAAATAAAATAAATTATAAAAAAAGAAAGTCTAACCGAAAAATAAAGGATATTCAAAAAGAGGGCAGTGCATCTACCCAACAAATCTAACAAACAAGAAAAAGAGGCTGGAGAATATAGAGACAGATAAAATTAGGATTAGTGTCCAACTCTGGCTCAGTTTATGAATTAGGTTTTGAGGTTTCATAAATAAGTTATTTGCATTATGAAATATTAATTAGTGAATTTCACATGGTATTAATTTCATTCAAGAACAAGCTTGTGGGTTTTTATTACAGATATATTAAATCAGTATAAATTAAGATGTAATCTAAATTTAAGACAAATATTTTCATAAAGTATTGTCCTTTTAAAAAATGCAACAAACACCCTTTGACCATTTTTACGTTTCGTCATGCTACAACCACACACATCTATTTATTTCACTTTATTTGACTTGTGAAAGCAGATGGAAATAATACATTATTTTTAACCTTTCTACCAAATTAAAAGGGTGAAAGTGGAATATATGCTTTTGTTTAGGGCCTTCAATTTAATAACTTGTACAAATACATTTTCGCTGCATTTCTTTGGAGGTTTTTCTAAATTTTTGTACTTCTGGGGCCTTATATTTTTGCTCATCTTTGCAGCTTTGTTCAAGTTTTGACCAATAAAAAAAGGTGAGTGTTAGTGGAAAAAACAATGCTGAAATCTAGCCACTGATTACAGTTTGAGGGAAACTGGGGCCCATTTCATAAGACAGGTTTGTTGTAATCAGGAGTAATGCTCGGATACAGTCTTGCATACTGTAGCTTTTCTGCTTCAGAAAGTTAGGAAGCCATCGAATGAAATTATGACAACAAATAACTCAGGAGCAGGGTTGCTTGTATGTCTTACTTTTTAGTACAAAGAGGTGCTGAAATATCTTGTCTTAAAATTTTCTTAAAGACATATTTTGATATTTTCAGAAAGCACCAAATAAGATTCATATGGGAGCGTTTTCATGTCTCTATCATGTGTTCAGTAATATTGGGGGTGCAAAGATGCTTTCCGCTCAGGGTAGGATGGCTAACCTCTCTGAAACAGGGCCCTCAGGTTTCTCGTTGAATCATTAAAAAATGTTTATGTTTCTATTTAAATCCCTTCAAAGTAACTCTGCTTTTAGGATTCAATTTAGCAGAACATTTTCTGGACTCTCTTTGATTTTATGCCTTGTTTTTTATTTTCTTTCAAAGATGAAATCGTGGATTCTGAGAAAACAGAAGGGATAGCTGCAGTCCTGCTGTGCCGCCATGTTTTCTTGGCTTTGCCTTTGCTTTTTCCTTGCTTCCGTCTCTGCTGTTTATCCCACCTTCAGCCATAGTACTGCAACATGATTGGATGACCTGTTTTTGGGTTGCAGATGATTAATTTAAGCTGAAGCGTTACAAAAAGTTTTTTCATGTGTTTTTGAACTCGCAAATACTGTCAGAATTGAGCTTGCAGGCAAGGATTTAATAACATGTTTCATGGTGGAAACTGTCTGTTTGCAGCAGTGTACAGCGTGAACATAAATGGTTTCAGTGTTTTTCAAGGCTTTGTTTCCGACATGTTTCCCGTGTTCCCTACAATGGCTTTAATGGATCCTGACAGGGAAAATACCACATCTTGATGGGTCTATAGCTATGTGTTAAAACTGTTTTCAGGCAATGCATTCAACAGATCTCCAATGAGTTCTAACCTGGAGGTTTGGTTTTATAATCCAACCTTTCTTTTCTCCACAACTTCCTCACAGGCCTGTTGCGTTTCTCAGAGTCCCCATTCTGCTTTCACAGAACAGCTACATTATATAATGAGACACGTTGAACGTATTTACCAAACAGGGATATTACATGCCATAATAATTGTATTAGTTAATAAAAAAAGTGGACTGGTAAATAAAGGACAAACCTCTTGGAAACATTCTAGTTCATTGGTATTCTTTTGATTCAGTTGCAGGTTATTTATAAAGGCTGACTATTCATCATTAGGGACATGAAATGAGAAGCCTTATGCACAACCTTCAACATTTTCTACAGCATACAGTTGCTGCATAGTAATGATGGCGCACAGGGTGAGGAGAAAATCCTTAGGTGGTATGCCTTTGATTGAAACTACACCCTATAAATTACAGTGTAAAGTGGTGTTTGCTTCATGTTTTATATGTAGGAGGGAGGTTGTGTTCAGAAAGGATTGGATGAGTTTCCCCATACCTTCTAAAAGTTTAACTCTACGCGATCAGTGTGGAAAGTATGTGGAATACTTAAGACCAAATGTTTCGTTTTTAGTTTAAGCTAGTAAGGAACATTCAACTTAAATTTAAAAAACAAAAAAAGTCTTTCACCATAATGTAAACAATTGTGTAAAAAAAAAAAAAAAGAAAAAAAAAAGAGAAAAATGCAGTCTGACATCACATTCAAGATAAAATGTTTGAAAAAAATTTCTGCATGTGGAAAAATAACCAAAAGTTGACCAGTTGTCCTGATATACGTACCATTAACTCTTTGTTATTCTATTTAGTATTCAAAATTATTAGTTGTTGATTATTATTTCAGGCACTGTGGCAGCAAATAATGCATTTCCTTAATTAAAAAGCCGAGTGACACGAAAAGAGCAAACATACAACTAAAACCTAACATGGAACAAACTACCAACTGAATCGATCTAAAGACAGCCAAAGGGCAGTTAAAAATATTTGTTTTTGAACTTTGTAAAACTGAATGAAGCACAGCTTTAAGTTTTCTATACAAATAAACTTGCTTGCTTTGCGTTGTACAGATACACAATCGTTCCTAATGTTTGTGGAAAGAACTAAAATCAAAGAATGTTTTTGAAATGTGACATAAAATTATTAAAGAAAGAAAAAAAAATTCTAACGACAAAAAAAATAAGAGCATATCTAGCAGCTCAAGGTGCCATAATCACTTTAAAATCAGAGGCTGAGGCTCGGAGTTAAAACTACTGAAGCAAGGTTTATCTCAGGCAATAATCTGCATGCTTTACATGAAACATAAAAAGTGTTACAAGCAAATAATAAAACTCGTGTGAATGAATGAAGCAGTCAAGGATGAGCAGAGAAGAGCCACTTAAAAAAAATTTCAAAAGGACATGAAACTTCTCGTCACCAACATGATGGAAATGGGTTCAAATGGGGTAAAAGGTGCTGCATTCAGTTCACCCTCTTTACAGGCTAAAGATTTTCTCACTTTAGGACATAAATGAGTTTGACCCTAAACTCAACCCATCATAAAAGGCAAACAACACAAAGTTGCAGGAAAGGGCTCAACATTCTCAGTTGTATGTGTGTGAGCCGCCCTTCACAACAAATACGACCAGACAATTCAATACGCCGCTGCCTTAAAAATGCATCCTTGCAGAGAATTCCAACCTTTTCATCTTCCCTGCATTCAGTCTCCCCTGTAACCACCCCTACTTCCTCATCTCTTGTCCGCATACCATCCTTCTAATCCCCTTGACTGAAGTGCGGGAGACCCAGTGGCTCTTGGCACAAAAAACGGAGAAGTAAATTAGAGTGGAGAGAGGACTCGAGATCAGAGAAGGAAGGAAAAAGAAGAGCCGCTCAAACAGCAAGCAGAGCTGCAAAATTAAGGTGGCTGATTTAAAAGCTGGATTTATAAGAAAGGACAGACAAATTCTTTATTAAAAGCATTTTTATTCGGGCAAAATAATAATGTACTACAGCAATACAAAATCTTTTTTGAGACAGAGAATTAAATGTTGCTGTAGACGGAGAACCTAAACAAATAATATGCCACAACGTAAAGTAGGCAGGCATTTTAAAAATATCAGTGATGTAAAATCTGAAGTGCCTCTTTACTGCCTCGATAACACATTTACTCTTGTTTTCCAAACACGAACAGAGCAGTCACTAAGACGGAATATAAAACATGAAACAGACACCTTCACCTTAAATTTTATTAGTCAGGTTGCAGTATTTCTGATGAAACTTTGTCAAATTCTTGAATACAGCCTTAAATAACCTCAACCTTTCACTTGACTTTGGGTTGATCTCATAAAGTCTAACAGTCTGCAACAGTGAGTCTCTTATCAGTGCCACAGGCAGTCAGGACAGCATCATTACTCATTCCTATCCAGTAGCCTGAGGTTGCAGAGGGGAGCAGCAGCAGACAGCAGCTGCGCTTGAATCAAGAAACTCCAACAAGCCCTGAATCAGGCATTGCGTCTTTTTGTAATGTCCAAGAGATGAGATCCATGTGAAGGATGGTTCTCTCATTTTTTTGCTGGGTTTTGACTAACAACTGTAACAAAAGGGGCTAATAAAAAAAAAATCAATAATTCTATCACTGAACGCAAGAGATGCAAGTTAAGCATTTTATTCCCAGCTCAAAGGGAAAACACAACACAGTCAATGTAAAAAAAAAAAAAAGAAGAAGAATCAATGGTTTATTGCTTCTTTGAAGTGGATAATCAGAAAGAGAACTATGGCTTTTCCGTGTTGTGTATCAATCAGGAGTTGAACTGTGTGTCAGACTCCTCGGTGTGTGTGTGTGTGTGTACGCTGTATTTATCAGGGCACGACTGTGTAAGGTTGATAGGGCAGCATTTTCTGACGTTCATTGATGGCGTAAATCCATGTCGGCTTCACAAAGTTCAGGTTAGAGTTCTCCATCAGCGCCTGTGATCAATGTAAGCAAACAAAAAAAACAGAAAATTGAAAAAAATAAAAAAAAAAACTTTAAAAAAAGGCTTGTGTTGATGATTATATAGCTAGAAAGATCAAATAATGTTCTGATTTAATGCAGGATAAAACAAAATAGTGAGTTAAATCAGCCAAATTTTCCTTGGTTCTGACCAGAACTCACCCTTCTTTTTTATCTGAAAGACCATAAACAGATGTTCAATGAGGCACGTTTTATTAAGTTTATCTACTATATAATGGCTAAACAGGCCTGGGTATTAAGCTACACAAATATCTTAAAGTCCTTCTCCTGGGATACGAAAGCAAACTGTGTTCTCTGACTGTATGGAGCATCAGGAAAAAAAAAAAACTAAATCTGCTTTGGATTTTGACATACACCTACATATTGGGTTTTTAATAAAGAAACTATTTTTTATTGGCTTTTCGGTTAAACTGTTGGCTTGTATAGCAGAACTAAAACAGAAGGTCCTAGTTTTGAAAAGGTTTATACAATAAAAAAAAGTAACTTTTAGTATTTGAACTGTTGAACAATTTTGAGATGATAGAAGATGTATTTAAACTATAATACATATTCACAAGCAGTTTTGTTTGCCTGAATCATTTTGTTTAATTCCTACAGCTTGATTAAGTCCAGTCCACCATGCTGTTTGAAGGGCTGCTCCTTCTGCTTCTTTCCCTGGATGCTCTCTGCCTTGTTTTACTATTTTTCACTCCAAACCCGACAAACTGTAAGGGACACTGCCAAATTACTGCTGAAACGCCGCTAAAACACTCTTGATCATCCGCTGGTTGACTCCCAATCTGCTCTTTTTTCCTGCTACAAAACCTCTTCCTTAACTTTATTTTCACCTGTTCTGTGCAGTTTTTGTTTTACATGGTATTTCATGCAAGTAAAGGATAACATGTAAGAAAAACTTCAAGTATAAAGGTTGCTGCTCCTGTTGGGAGAGAAATGATGCACGGATCCAGAAATAGAGGAAAACTATTCTAGGAGTCCTGCATGCAGAACTCCTAGAATATCTGGGCTGTTATAAAGCTGCAAACTAATCGAGTCCAGCTAATTTAAAGCAGTTTTATCTTATTTCAGAATGGCATTGCCGGATTCTGGGTCGGGTTATAATAGAATCATTTCTTCATTTACTGTAGGATCCCAAACTTAAGCCTCAAGTTTTATGTTAAGGCTTTATTACCTTATTTTTTTAGTAAAAAAAAAAAAAAAGAATTAATAGTTATTGAGTCAATGGATATATTACTTGAAAGTAACAGAATTTCAATGTAAAGGACAGACCTGCATGTCTATGAAGAGTCACAGTAGTTTGAACACGTAAAAACAAAAAGGATCTGAGCTAATTTACTTGATGATTGCTCCTCTAAAGCAGCGTTCACAGCTTTACAACAACTTAGACAATTTCCTCCAGCAATTAGTTTCTGAATTATCTTTTGGAAGTCTTACCCAGAGGAAACTGCATAATTCATTCAAACGTTAAATGCTACACTTATGTTGACATCCTTAATAAATGACATTTCACAGAGAGAAGACTTACATCTTCAAAGGACTCGTGCCATCCTTCACTGGTCACAACAAACTGCACTTTATCTGACATGTAGTCCTCAATCACTCTAATAAAAAAAGAAAAGAAAAAGCACAGTAATATGAAATTATAAATGAATATATTGTGTCTTTGCAAAGGTTTGATTAAAAAGTTGACTATTTAAAGTTATAGAAAAGTTTTTCCCTACCCATTGAAGGCAACAATGTATCGCAGAAGCTGTCGCCTATCATTGTTTGGGAATTTTCCATACAGGAAAAAGTGTTTTCCTTTGAGGAAATCTGGTAAAGACAAAAAAAAAACATTTTAAAGAAGGCATGTGCCAAGACCAGACAATATGGAAGACAGGAATTTATAGATGCTTTTTGTCAAAAGAAAGACCGCACAAAGCAAACAGAAGACACTTTGGTGTTTGGCCATCAATTTTGTGAGCAGCTGCAGCATCTCATCCATCAGACAGATGTGTTCCTGAAAGTGGGACATGAATAACAGAGAGAGGAAGACTCCGAGATAAGAGGCAGACGTACCTGGCAGCTCAGGGATGGGATAATCCTCTTCTGCTTCAGCATCCGTGTTTTCATCCGTCGACCCCCCATATGGGTCTTCCTCTTTTACTGATGATTCCTTTGCAGCGGCTTTTTTCTGCCTGCTCTCCACCCTTTGACAGAAGGAACACATTTGAAGTGACATCGTTCAGTGCTCACAATAAAAAGGAAACACTTCCAGTTGGTCTAATATAAAATAAAATATTTGTATTTAGAGAGTCTCGGTGAACCTAGAAGAGACTGGAGCAAAATCCTTGAAGATAATTGTAATACATGTTTTTTAGTACCGTGAAATTTATTCTGCTTTTTTCCACGTCTGCAACATGTTATAAGAAACCAGACAAATAAGGAATAATAAGAACCAAAAATGTTTAAAACTCTTATAAAAAAACGTAGAAATGTTTTTATCACAATCAAAACAGACACTGATCGGTTTCTGATCTGCTTATCCTTTGTTACTTTAAACCCATTAATAGCTTTCCTATAATAAATACAGTTTTCTGTCTGTATTTGAACAAAGCATCATGTCACATGATGGCTGTGGGAGAAAGCAGTAACAAAAATAAATAAAACTCGATATTTCAAACTCCTTTTGGCCTCTTTTTGTAACGTTAGTATCATTAAATGGAAGCAGCTTTCTTTGGCCTCACCAGAAGATAAACCGTCACCAAGCTGTGAAAGACCAAAAGGTTTGAAATATTTATACATAGAAATGTTTTCCAAGACACAGAGTGAAAGATCAAAATACAGCTTCCTTCAAAAGCTTCTTCAACCCAATGTGTTTTCTTAACCTTAGCAAAAATAAAAGGTGACCTTCCCTCATCTACTGTTAAAGCAAAGAGTAATTTAAGACTAACCTGCAAACATTTGGCTATGTTGCATTGTAACCAGCTTAATCTTAAAAAAAAAAAATGATGAAACATCTTAACATGATTCATGTCATTAATTTTAGCTGGATAAACCAAAATGTTTTGGGAACATTGTCATTATAATGCTGGAGTTGTTATTACGTGGTTATTTATTAGATCTAAATAACTTTTATGAAAACAGAAGCAACTCATTTTGTCCAAAAGCTGTGAATAAAACAAGCGTCAATGATTTCATATCCATCTTTAAATCTTTTTCAAATCAACACTCCCTTGTTTACTTTTTGCCTTGCATGTATTTTTTATTTTTCTATCTTCAATTGACAACCTAACCTTAAGTCTGCTAAAGTGTTTTGAAAATAAGATCAGTTCATGGTAATTCCTCTGCTTACGTACCTCTGGAGCTCATCTTCTGTATCCACTCCAGATTCATCCTCATCTTCATCATCTCCTATTAACAAAGAAAGAAGAAAAACAGTTCAACACGAATCACTGAGATACCTAAATTTAATCTGATGGAGGTGGGGGTGTCTTGTAGGGAATTTTATTAGTAAATTCGATATATGCTTCTGCAGTTCGACATATAAACTCAATGAGAGTAAATTGTGCTGACTACACTGCAGCTCGGATCTCAAAACTAATTAACTTTAATGTGCACAATAGTTAAATCTGTTTTCAATTCCTTGCCATCTGTGGAGAAGAGCTTGATATTTAATTAAAATGCCAGGTGAGTCCACATTTCTATGAAATATACATAAACATTTAATTCCATGTAACCTTACTGGCAACAGTTATTACCAGCTTGTGTTGTTGGGGGGGGGCAGCTCTCTTTAAAATGCAGACCCATGTAAAGCGGCGTGTGTTGGCGGGTCAGAGCTCGTTGTCTATCCTTAATGACGCACCTCAGCACTTTGCTCTGGGCCTTGCATTAACATAGAAATGAGAATCATGCACAAGTCCCTCTGCAGTCATTACTGCTTCACTCCACTCTCGCTTTCCCTCACACTGCATGGTTTCTTACTCTCGGCCTTTTTGCAGCAGCGATGTCAACTCATCCATTTCAAGTGGCTTATAATTGTTAGCCCCTTTGTCTAATCCAACACCTCTAATTTTGTCCCCTAACTCCCGCTTTACTCATTCAGTCCTCTTCAGTGGTGCTGCTGCTCTCTTTCTCTCTCTCTCGTGTCCCAGATATTTGAGCGAATAAAATCAATCATTTCACCTAAGTCAGTTAATCTCAGCTCTTACATTCATTCCATGGTGACATATTTTCCTTCTTTTCGTTTAAATCTAAAGAGATTTATGGTTCTGTATGTCAATATTTGTTTTCTCATTTAATTGAGCTCAGTAAGAATGACTCCACAGCTTTTTCACTTTTAATCCTCGTCTTGGAGCAAAATAATTTTCTCTGCTTGATAAAAAGTCACAACAGTTTCTTCATTATATGTAGAGTTTTTGCAAGTATCAGTAAGTTCAGTTGAAGGCCTGTTTAAGACCAATATGTGATAACTTACTTAATAGCTGAAATAAGCTGCCTTCAACTTTGCCAACTATGAATTTTGTTATCAAGCTCTGGCATTTGGCTCGAGTTCTTTTACAGCGAGGTAACCCGACTTCAACCTCCGCCTGCACTCAGTCGTTTAGTTTCTCAAGGCTAGAAGAAAATTTTTGTTAACAACAGAAGAGTAAACTCTCATGATGCACTTTTTTATTTTTATAAAAAATAAATGTAGCAATATTAAATACCAAACAAACAGAAACACAAACATATAAAGCAGGTTATTTTGTAATAACTCAAAACATTAATCAGTATTTTACAGTAATTAAATGTAGTGTGAAATACACTGCATGTCTTCAACTCAAAGGGAAATACACAGTAAAAAGTGTTTAACTATGTTAACAGCAAAGATTTGGATGATTTACAGATAAAGTAACCCATTAAATTCTCTCGGTCACTCTTACTATTATTTAACAGCTGCTTAAATAACAGTGAAAGCTTTATTCATGAGTTACAACTTAAAAATAAAAGTCCAGGAAATCACAGTTTGCAATGGATTCTCTTCATGTAAAGTTATACAGGAAGACAAAATGTGGTGAAACGTTTTGATAATAATTATTTAGTCAATGTTTCTGTGATTATTTGGGGATAAAAAGGCAAAAAAAGGGAAAATAAATCACAAATTTTAAAGGGAGTATACCAGCATAAGAAGGAAAAGGTCTTCATGAGTCTGCAGGGAAAACCAAAAAAACAAAAAACCAAAACAGGATCTGAGTGAAGATGGAATAAGACAACAGTAAATACAGGGGAAGCTTTCAACAAGGAGGGAGCTCACATCTGCCCTCTTTTTGCTAAAAGGGTAAGATGCTTGAATCAAAATATTTTTTAACCTTTAGCCCATTACGTGTCCATTACAAACTAAAGACCTGTGCAGACTCGGCCGTAGACTGCAGTGCTTTTTGTCTTACTTGAAGTGACACCAGACTCATTTCAACTTGTCGCCACAGGGAGCAAATATCTGCAAACATCTCTGGAACATGATCTATGCTCCTTTAACACCAGTACAAGTCTGGGGGCCATTTATGTAGAAATAGCTTTACTTCTCCAGCCTTGTATGTCACTCCCTAAAGCTGCTAACATCCTGTCAAACACTTAGTTACTCGCATACTTTTGAATCTGCCTCTTTGTGGCTCTGAATGTGGCAAAATGAAGAGAATTTCATGGAATAAATAGACCTGTTGTATCTTTCCAGTGTGTGCATCAGTTTAACGCACTCTTGTTCCGACGCTTTACTCGTTTCCCATATTTAGGAGTTGCAACAGCAAGAGATTTGGCAAAGCTTTTACCCTGGATGCTCTTTATAAAGCAACCAGGAGACGAAGCTGCATCACAAAGACCTAAACCTCTTCACCATAGGAACTGACTCTTGTTCTGACTACAGCATGTTTATCTGGATTAGATGTGGTATCTACCGATCAACTGATGGAGGATAACTAAAACACTCCTAATAAGGCCGTAAGTGTTTAGACATCTTTTTAATCAATCTTATAAAAGATTAGACCCGATTTCAACTCGTTTGCATAGTGTGGTCTAATTTCTGTAGCACTAGCTTTGTTTCTTGGCAAACTTTTAATAAAATACAAATACAACATTTGCGTTGTTTCCCTTTGGTCTGTAGTGAACTAACCAAGCACCGCGAAGCGTAATGTCATATGTCGTCATCCATGTTACATTTTCTAGCAGGGCTGTAAATGAACAGGAAGTAGAGGCTGAAATCTGGTCCCGACCACAGATCAGTAATGGAGGAAAGTTTTCATCAATGTGTTGCAATCAGTCAGGTTGTTCTAACATTAACATGTCAGTAATAATGGTTGCTTCCAGCCATGTTTACGCCCTATAATAGAAACATCCCGATCAGTCATGTGACGTAAAAACTTGCAAAGGTGATTTGAAAAAGTGTTTCCATTTCACCTTTTCCATTTTCCAAAACCACCTCAAGCAAGCGTTAAAACCTTTTTTTTGTGAATTTGGTTGAGGGTCTTTTAAATTTTGAAGTTTCCATCAAATTTGCGATGGAAACGCACGTAGAGGTAGAGGGGTGTAGATGTGTCACATAAAGCATATGGTACCATTTGCACGGATGCTGCAGCTTTCTTGGACATCTCCAAAAAGCTTCAGCAGTCTGTCTCAGCAGGGAATCATCATGTTCTCCCATCTATAGTCTCAAATGCACCGTAAGATTGTAGAACATCATTTTCCTATGGTGTGCCTCTGGGTTTCATTTCTGTTTTTGCAGTTTTGGAGGGACGTTAATAAATGATGAGGTTCAGCAATTGCTGGGCTCAGTGAACGGATGAAATTAGCATAGACTTTGATCTAAGAAACAGGGAATATTGATTGACAGTGTGCCTGATTCTCATTGGTTCACTAACTTGTACTCAACCTTTCAGAAAATCAGGAGGCTACTACAGAAGCCATTCAATAACTTTATATTTAAAGGGGAGATTTTATTGCAAATGAACAAGAATATTTGCTAATCTGTAGTAAAAAATACTCGTGAATAATGGGGTTGCAGAAATAGTATAAGGTAGAGTTAGACAGTGGGACAAAGAGCAGAGAAATTAGCAAATAAGTAGGTCATCCATCAGCTGTGCGTTTCAGTTTTAGTTCACACAGGCTGACTGAATACTTGGCCCATGTAGAAGGAAACTTTAAAATTAGCCCTAATGAGAGGAGGGCTTCATGCACTGGCAGAAGAGGTAGATTAAAAAAAGAGATTCAGAGCATCTAATGCAAAAATCATTTGAAAAAAGTAAAACTCTCTTAAAAACCTAGAGAAGACAGCAGGAGTGTCCCTGCGTGTAAATTATGCATGAACTTTGAGCATGAAGATGGAAGGTCCTTTATTAAAGTTCCTTAGAGAAGGATTGTGTTTGCTTTAGTTTGGACTTTTATCTAAGCTGTTGGAATCAGTGTTAATCAGATTTTATTTGTAAACACCCGTTAAATTAACACTCATTTTGTCCTTAGAGAAATTAATATGAAGAAATGTTTTGGACTTGCTCCGTATACAAACAACATCACAATTTAATTTACTGAGACTAAACTATTCATCTGCATCGAATCTCTTCCATTAAACGTCCACCTTTAAAACTAAACCTTGTTGTCTTATTCGTCTCAGCCGAGATTTAGTTTATAAATAAGATGAAGCCACGTTTTAGATTCCAAGACTGCAGCCTTTTCAACAAAAAGTAATCAAATTAAAACAATGAGGTACAAAGAAGGATTCAATAGGATATGAAATAAATGAGGCCTTTTCCAGATATTTCTTTTGAAACTATTAATTACCTGGTTCATCCACATCCGTTGATCCCCCATATTCATCATCCTTGTCCTTTTTCTCTTGTGTCTTTTTCGGAGTGACTTGTCTCGCCTGCTTCTGTGGAGTCTGCAAGAACAGCAGGGTCCTGGATTGTTAAATCTTACAGATCTTTCTTTTTTTGTTGTTGTTGTTGGTTTCCCACTCGATTATTTATTGGCTCACTTATAAGACAAATTGACCTTTGTTTCCATTTCCTCTTCACTCTGGTCGTCGACCTCCATTTCACTCTCCGAGCTGGACTCCGCTCCATCCATCAAGTAGCTGACGGAAAACAAGAAACAAAATGTGTCTGGATGATAAAAGGCCAGAGGGGGAAGAACAGCTGAGCAATATATCCTGTTTGGCCATCTGCTTTACAACATGATTCAAAGTGTAGCGAGCTCCTTACCTGACAGGTTCTCCCACAAAAAGCAAGTTTTAGACATTTTTCTCCTAATGTTTAAAACAT
Organism: Jordanella pulchra; assembly: GCA_034780135.1. Taxonomy (NCBI): domain Eukaryota; kingdom Metazoa; phylum Chordata; class Actinopteri; order Cyprinodontiformes; family Cyprinodontidae; genus Jordanella; species Jordanella pulchra. The sequence goes on from JAUZNJ010066430.1 coordinate 23,832, forward strand.
CACCGGTGCCTATGAATAACATCCTTTTCAATCTAGACAAATTTATTTTTTTCTAAGAGAGGAGGGAATCTGTTAGGAAGAAATAACTTCAAGACAACAAATACCAAAGAGTCTCATAATTAAAAGGATTTGTGTTTTTCATTGTTTTTTTTCCTCCCAAACTGTAAATTATTACTTTGCTCAATTTCTGGAAAGATAAAAGCACAAACAGTAATACTGATGTAAAAGAAGATAACAGAAGAAATACTGCTGCAGACCAGGGCTGCAACTAACAATTGTTTTGCTAATCGATTAATCTGTTGATTATTTTTCCAATTAATCGATGAATAATCAGGTAACGTAAGATTCCCCAAAGAAGATATTTTGCAGAATTAAACCAGGTGAAACTATAACTTTTCCACTTAAGGAGTTATCGATAAAGCATAATGGTAGACACAAATGCTAAATATTTATATGCTATTTTTATCATTGTGGTATAGCAACTCTGCTCTAAGCTGCTCTGTCAGCTAAAAGCATGTTTTAGAGTCTCTATACTCCAGTTAACGATTAATCTATTACTAAATTAGTTGACGATTATTTCAGTAAGCGATTAATCATGATTATTTTTAGCTCTACTGCTGATATTTACTGGGATACATACAAGAAAATCTCAGAAAATGAGAAACGTTATGATAAAAACTACATATAATTTAAAGAAAAACTTGTAGAGATTTATTTTATGCTGCAATATTTCAACTTATTTCTGTCAGTTTTAAAGGTTCTAGTTTACAAAAAAACAAAAAAAAAAACTTCAAGCTTAGTTACTCAGAAATTTAAAATACTACATAGGACCAATTAAAAAAATAGACATTTACAGTAAAGAAATTGCCTGATTCACAAAATCATGGGAAAGACTAGAGTTGACTAACAGGAAATCACCTCCAGCCTCCACAAAAATGCTTATCATAGACGACAGTATACCAACAAATTGTTGGAAAGTTGAGCGGAAGGACTCAACTTCAGAGAGGTTTCACTGAAAGGATCATGGTATTGCTCTGCTTGGAGCAAACTCCAGAGACCTGAACCACACAGAGAAGGAAACAAATCAAGAGGAAGATGACGACCAACAGACTGAGAATGCAGAAGGCTGCTATTAAAGTGCTTTGGGCTTCATCATCAAACCTGAACGACCACAGGCCCCATAATATGTTTCACTGATATCTGCACTAATGCAAAAGTAATCCCAGCTAAATGTTAAGAACATACAGAGGAGCACAGGGTTTTTATTGGCTGTAAGTCCCATTCATCATCATCATCACCAGAATGAAATATTAATTCATCATCATTAATATACTAGAATGAAATATCACTCTGTGTGCAATTAATCTACAATAATATGACTCTATTTTAAATCAGTTAAAATAAAACCAGATAAATATTCATTGATATTCTTCAGAGAGACTAGAAAACTATACAACAAACACAGGAACCAGAAAAGACCACCTCAGAAAACTGTATTAAAAAACAGCTTGAAGCCCAGGAGTAAATAATCCTCCAACCTTTCCCAGACAATTCCCCTAAGCCACTATAAAGTCAACGGAAAGTTATCTGTGGGGAGATTTGAAGCACAGAAATGATCTACCATGGATAAGGTAGGATCATTTTAGTACACATTGAAGGAGGACATTTAACTGACCTCTGCTTAGGCCAGGAAATTGGAAAATGACAAATGAGAATGTTTTCTCTTTCAGACAAATGACAGAGTTGACCATATTTTACCGTGGCTTTAATATTTTGCATGAAAATGTTTTTGTTTAGGGTAAATGCATGGGTTCATTGGCCAGCTGATTTTAAAATGAGTTTATAAACAGCTTCTGAAGCTTCTTACTCAGCACAGTCACTGTTTGAGGCCTCATCTTATGGATTCAAACAACTTTGGAGCATTTAATTGTGTTTTTCATGATTTTCATAGAATGAATAAAACAACATATGGAACTGTTGCAACTGACGTCTTACCCACTGAGGTCAAAGGTTAAGCACCACCACATAAGAACTGATTAAAAGAAGTTTATGTAAAAACCTCAAATATTACTTCTAACAACCTGGTAGAGATGGAAGATAATTCAATTTTAGGACGAATCTCTTCTGAGCTGGATTCATCTTTTAGATCTTGAGAGTGCAGTTTGGTAAAGTAAAAAACTTCAACTTGTTGTTGTTGGTTGCTCTTAATTGCACACAACAGTTAATAGTTATGTAAAAACAATAACGAAACAAGCGCTATCAAATTTTCATTACATCTTTAAATTCTATTTTAGTTCCAATCTCCTTTGTAGATTCTATTCTTAATGTTTACTTAGTGCATAAAAAATATAACAAACATTTGTCATTGTGGTAAACTGCATGTTGCAGTTACCTCTAATGTTAAATATGCAGATAAAACGTCTTTTATTTGGGTAAAACGCAGTTTGAAGCAGTTTTTTCAGTTATTTAACTTTCAAATGGATGTCAATTTAAAAATAAACGTTTATATTATTTCAGAGAATTATTCGAGCTCCTGTTTATCAATCAAACAATCAATGACTTCATCGGTAAAGATGCCAAAATATTAGGGCTGTGGCGATTAGTCAACGCAATCAACAACATCCATGATCAAATCAAATCAAATCAAATCAAATTTTATGTATATAGCACATTTCAGCATCAAGGCATTTCAAAGTGCTTTACATAATTAAAATAAAAACAGCATGTGACGCAAAGA
>JAUZNJ010066441.1:0-26567 GCA_034780135.1 Jordanella pulchra
ATACACACACACATTCATACATACAGGAAGTTGGGCCTAATCAGAAAATTCTAAATTCGAAGGAACCCAGGTGTGAGCAACAACAGGACACAGTGTCTACAAAAAAAAGAGCAAAATTTAATATAATGAACAATCGTGGATCCACATAAAAAAAAAGACAAATATCGCTCGCTTTTTAAAAATAAATAAATAAATTGAATAATTCCGTCTCTGATGCATCAACTACTCAGCCAAAGTCTCTCGGCTGGTGACCAGTCAGGTCACTATCTACCTGTGTGTCTGGTCCTCTGGGCTGGGGCTCGCCATCCAGGTTCAGGGGAAGAGGGTCTTGGAATCTCTGGCCCTCCAGGCCAAAAGTGTACCATGCAAAGACAAAAAACCTGACCGATGCTCCGACACTATCAACGTTTTTTTTTTCAGGCTTCAGTTGTTCATGAGGGAAACCCTCCGAGATCAATTTCCAGATTTGTCAGTTTTCTACCAGCTCTTTATGGAAACAGCCGCCAGCTGTTAGCTCTCATGTCTCTCTGCCGCCTTCTGAGCAAAACAACCGTCAGCTGTTGAAAGGGGTGGGACAATCAACCCTATTGGCTGAAACGAAATCAGACTGCGCCAGCCATTGGCTGCTTAATCCATCAATAGAAGCTAACACTAAAGGCATATTTCACATTTTTGAAGATTTTTTTTTAGCACTTTTGATCTATATTTAGGAACATATTTATTAACTTATTTTTTTACTTTATTACCTTTTAGCTCTTTTGGTAGAATAAGACAATAAATCAACATCTATTATTTTACTTGTGTTTTTAAACACTGGGTTACAATAACCTTTTTGAATATTAAATTAGATCCTGCTGCTGTATGTTGGCCAGAAAGAGATCAGGTAAGAAGTACGATGCCGAAAGTATTTCGTTTCCAGATTGTGTTTCAATCATAGACTATTTTGAGGTGTTGACTGAAGGGCCTTCATACCTTGATTTCAAAGCCACGGGTAGTTCACACTGCAAAAGTCAAAATACAATGAAATATTTAATTTCAGTGACACCCCAAGGCTTTATTAATTTCGTCTCCAAAGGATGGGCTGGTCGTACGTCCAATCGGCTGCTAGCGGAGAGCTGTGGTTACCTAGACGACCTCGCTCCAGGAGATTCAGTCCTCGCGAACAAAGGGTTTAACGTTGAAGACATTGTCGCACTGCGTGGTGAAACGTTGAGCGTTCCTGTGATCACAAAAGATGTCAAAACTACGTCGCAAAAGAAAATCAAAGATGATAAAAAGATGCTGTCTGTTAGAGTAAATATGGACCGAGCTCTGGGCAGTCTAATGCAAAAATACCCGATCTTACAGAGCACCATACCCATCGCGTTTTTACTGACTAAACAAAAGGTGAAGCTGTCAACACTAGATAAGATTTTAAAAGTTACTTGTGGTCTCTGTAATATATGTGAGCCTGTGCTGCCATTTACTTGATTTTCAGTTATGTGCCCCAAATGGTATCGAAACAGTTGTGTGCAATTGTTCAACTATGCCTTCATCTTGGTAATTAAGAAATGATTTATTACTCCTAGGTGTTTTTTTTTTTCCACATTGGACCCTTTGACCTTGGTTTAATTTACTGGGGTTTCTTCTGTTTAGTTTGGAGCCTTTGCTGCGCCCAGGTCAAAGTTAGTATTGGTTAAACTTTGACTTTATTGCACTGTGATAAATAGTTGTGCAGTCAATAGAGATGGGTTCATCCAAGCAGCCAGTCAATGTAGAAACAGAGCTCATGTACAGGCTTCATTTCTTTTCCACTGACGCCTGAAGAATGGAAGAGATGTGTTCTGGGGTTAGTTTAAAAAAAAAACAAGGCAGAGTTGTGGCTAGGCCTGCAAAAATAAAAACAAGTTCATTAATCAGATGATCAGTTTGAACAAGCTCAATCCCTCTCCTACTAAAATGTCTAAATGATAAAACATTTCACTGCGGTGCATCGGTTTCTATTCACGCCTCATGGCTGAGAAGTAGCAAAGCAGAAATATTTTTTATTTTGGTTACAGTTGATCTAAAAAAAATAAGTTCCATCTACGTTTCTTGTCATTTATTATTGTTTTTTTTTTATTAACTCTGGTGTTTAAGAGCTGTGTCTGATGGTTGAAACATGTCCAAATGTATATAGATGATCTGTATTTTTTAAAAATATGTTGTTTTGTTTACTCTGTTTTTTGACAGGGCAGTAATGCACTGATATGACAAGTTTCTCTCAATGGTTGATCTCTTTAATAAATGTAAATCTTATTTGTAATTGATCTGTTTGTTTAGTACTTTTTTTCATGTTGTTAATTTAGCTCTTAATTATTTGCTGGTTCTGTATGGAGATGGCTTCTAAATGTTTAGGTCTGGTGCCATCTCCAATCAGACCAATAAGGACATTCAAAGATCAGTAGTGACTACAGCTACCACTTGGGCCTTAGGGGCCTAATCTTTGCCTTGATCAGTTTTAAATGAGTGCAGCTAATGAATAATTCTATAAAGTAAAGTGTAGATTTTACTGTAAAATATTTTGAAGGGTAACTTTTCAAATACCTTGTTGTTGTCTAAAAGAAATATTTATTTTGAAACCTCTCCTTCTATCTAGCAATGACATTTTAGTTTTACTAGAAGCTAAAGGGTTCATAACTTCATTCCTTCAACACTTGGATGTGGCTCAGGTCTGTATCAGTTGATTGTCTGGATCCTGCATACCTGGAAGGTGATAATTAAAATGCACATAAAATGTTTTGTCAGTGGGGGGTGTCTAGGCTGCAGGCTCTGCTAGCTTAGTGAGGTTATATATGGCAGTGGTACTATTTTCGGATAGGTGGAGTTCTAGGAATTGTGTAGTCTGGCAGATGGGATCTTCCTGCTGCATACAGCAGCTGTCTAATACTATGATTCAGCAGGGGTGGCTTGTAAACACTGAACTCATTTACTAGAGTAGTCATAAGCCTCGAACGAGGTGCGCCTTAAAAACTATCCTCAGCACCCTTGGCTGGGATTACTACCATAGGAAGCCCTTGGGATCTGTTCCAAAGAAGCTGCAAACATTCCTCCTATTGCCATGGGAAACACTTTCTATTTAACAGCTTCTGTATTGTTGGAGACAAGGTGGAGTTCTGTCCTGTCATGTTCTTATGGCAAGCAATTTTATCATTTAACGGCTAACTTAAAATGGGTGTTAAAAGGAAGGTTTCGACTTTTCAAAGTCAGAGAGCAAGAAGGATAATTTCAAACCTAACTGATGTGTTTTCGACCTTAATTTCCAAAAACGATTTTATTTAATTAGTTATTAAATATTCATAATATTTTCATTTTAATGCAAGGCATACTGTAGGTGGTTTATTATATGGCAGATTTCAGTGACAAGACAATTCAAAGTGTTGTATATGAGACAAAAAGAAATTAAATTACTTTATAGTGGCATAGACATCCAACAAAAATAGTTAGAGAATAAATGTGAATATAAACAGGATGATTATATATGAAAAAATCTAAAATAATTAGAAAAAATTGGACTGCAAACGTTGCTAATAATGTTTAGATAGCACGGTCTAAGACAACTATATACAACTACGTCTTAAATCTCAATTGAAGTTTTAGACATGAACAGGCCCATTCTTGTTAATTATTGTATATTTAATTTTCAGTGTGCAACACCTAATTGTTTAACTAAAAAGGATTTTAAATTCAGATTCCTGGTTACATTAGAAATATATGAAATACATGTTTTTTTTTCCCCAAGTAGGAATTTCCTTTCAAGAAATCACAAAATATTCTGAGCTAGGAGAAAATACTTGTGTATCTGCAGCTGAAACGATAAACTAATGTATAGGAGCGGTGGTTTTTAGGTCGTAAGAGTCAGGCCCTGGTTATCAAAAATATTATTGTTAGTGGAAAGAAACATTCTTCTGGATCAATGCAATCTTTTATTTGGCTTTAAAAAATATTGACATCCCTGGTAAAGATCTGTCCTTCTCCAGCCTCATTTGTCACAGTTCTGTTTGCTCTCAGCTTTTTATTGCTTCACCACAGATATTGACAAGTTTAGGAAACTGATTTACACATTTTTCTATGTTGAATCATGAAGATCAATACACAGCTGTTTTGTTCCTGAATGAAGACTAGCTAAAAGAAATGGTCATCTGTGTCAGAGCGTATTCATTCCCCAGGAAAAAGGAAGATCAGAAATTATTACACGAGAAAGTGTAATGAATAATTTAAGGTACTGTAATACTGTCCTATTAATTGTATTACTATCAGCTACTTTGACACTGCTGTTATTGCTTCAATCCTTGATGGATGGGTTCACTGTCCCTTTAAAAGCCTGTTTTTGTGTATTAGTTTCCATAACAAGCAGATTCGAGTTAACTAAATTAATACCAAAAAACACAATGATTGGGTTTGCAAACTCGTGATAAATTAACTTGACAAGATACATGTTTCATAAAAGTTTAAAACTAAAGCTTGATGTCTCGTTTTGTTAGAATTAAAGCAGTTTGTGTTTCGTGGCAAAATAATAATGTGTTTTTCAACTGATGTTATATGTTACTGAAATAATGGCAGTTTTAAAGAGTTCAAATTCTGTGAAATCACCAGGGATTCTCTGTTGACATCACCGTTTTTCAATTGAATTTCTTATTAACATTTTTAAGGTTAAAGCATTGCTATTATAACTTTATTAGATTTGCAAAATACAAAAAAATACAATGGTTTTTCAACACAACTACCTGGTTTTGATTGAGCAGTGACTCAAGGTGTATGGAGTGAATTTTGTCTCATCAATGTTGCAAGATAAAGAGAATATTTTGTAAATTCAAATAAAAAAATGTAATCCAGAGAGGAAACTTAAATATTAAGTTAAAAATTCTTATTTGAAAAAGTTATCACAGTAAATTAGTTATTTTCTTCTATTTTAATTCTTTGTCTTATAATTTGTCTTTTTTATATTTAATTTTTGTCTGGGTTTTTCATATTTTATTTATTCAAATGTTATTTTTTTCAAATGCCTTTCTTTCATATTGAGTTTTATGAATTACTGTCTTTAAATTATGCATTAAAGATCACATTCTCTTCACTGGAGGCAAGCTTTCCTCTATACTGAGGAATGAAAGTGCATTTCTATTGGTCTGCATGGATTTAGCAGCAACGTTTCTATTGATCAAGAGTTTTTGTTTTTAGCTTGGATAATCTGTAATATTCAATTTGAAAAAATTGGAGTTAGTAAAAATTATTGTAAATAACCTAAAATTGAACACATAAAAATTGAAAATACAAATCGGTAAAACAAAATGGTGAAAAAAATGAAGAAACGAAGAAAATAATAATAAAAAAAAAAAAAAAAAAACAGCCGTTACTTTCAAATCCATTTTTAATAAGAAGTTTTTTTTTTGTAAAGTTTCATGTCTGTTTTGCATTTTTTTTTTCATTTACAAAATATGTTCTTTCCTTTCAACAATGATGGAACAAAAAATAACTCGGTAAAAATACCAGCTAGGTGAGCTTTTGGCTCTAGAAAAACAAATCCCTTAACTAACATTTATTTCTGGCGCTGAAAAGGCAGGATTACTTAAAAGTTGTTCAACATTTCATTAATGTGTATTCTGTGATTCTGGGTCACAAGTTTTCATAAACGTTTTCCAAATGTGTTTACATTTAACCTACATGCAAGACCTTGATATTACTTCAAACTTCGTTCAGATGAAATCATTTGTTTTTAAAGCAATTCGTGGAAATTTTCCTGGCATATCACTGTAAACATTCCGACAACACAATCAGCCTCTAAAGAAACCTGCTGATTTAAAATAAAACATAGGTTTTTCGAAGGCCTTTTTTACAAGGCAAGACAAAAAAAAATGATATATTCAATTTAACGTTTGAGAATGCTTTTCCAACAATTAGAAACCGCTTTCTTGACATTTTTAAAAAAATTTTTTTTCAATAAGGAGAGTGGTTCGAGTATATCATACAACTTTCTGCCATACCACCACCCGCTTCTCCAGCACATGGGACGGCTGGGCGGTGCTTTAGAGCGCACAGCCGCTCCGCCTCCAAGGCGTTTTGGAAGAAAGGATCACAGTCAAGGGACTATTCATTAAGACGATATACCTACATCAATGTGTCGATCATATTATTTGGACTAAATACAGCCTCGCAAATCTGTGTGAGGTTGGATTTTAGGATCTGGATGGTGTAAATTCGCCACAATCTGAAGGGACGTCCAGCGCGTCAGAAGACCAGGTTCTGTTAAACGCCTTGTGTTTACACAGGAACCATCCAAAACCACGTTTTTAAGCAGGCAAACCTAAACGGTAGCCCAGCATGCAGCGCAGAGGACTCTAGCTGTCAGCAGCAGCGCCTCAGAGTCTTCATAAACTATTAGTTTTACACCCTGTGAGGAGGAGCTGCGCGTCGGATGCACTTTTGACTTTTGGATAACATGGAGGATTGCAGTTGAAGACACATGTTGTGCGTGTAGCTAAGCCCCTTGTTATATTAGCATAAAGTGTGGATGTGAAAATTGAAATAGTTTCAAAGCAATCGCAACTTGGTCTGAGTGGGGGCTGCAGGGAATGGTTAGAAAGCGTTTTTCGGTTCCCCTCGCTTTCTGCTTGTTTTGAACTGAAGAGTCTGCAGGGTGAACATGGAGAACCAGGAGGAGAAGGAGAGCAGGAGGGATAAACGTTTCGCCCTGACTTATGTCGGCTGGTGCTCACTGGACATGAGGACCACTTTGCCCATGCTGCCGTGGCTGGTGGCCGAGATCCGCCGGAGGGGCGAGAGAGGCGACTGCGGCCCCGTCATGCAGCCTAGAGAAGTTCAGCTGCTGCTCAACCCCCCCTTCGTTCGCTGCGTCCCCTCCAACAGCAGCAACTCGTCGGTTTTTATATTCGAGCACAAAGCTCAGCTGATCTCTCGCTTCATCCACAACAGCAATGACCTCACTTGTTTTTCCTATCTGCTGCGGGGCCAGCCGGACAACCCGGAGTCCGAGATGTCCTGTCACGTCTTCAAGGCCTGCGACCCCAACCAGGTAGGCATAATCCAAATGAATGGCGAGCCCCTCCATGTGCGTCCACATTCACATCCTTCAAAAAGACTTTATCAAGGGCTAAGGTTAGTTTTGTGTCGGTTCATACATTTCCCATCAATGTAAACTGTACATCAAGTAATGTTTCCCCTACAAGTGATTTTATTTATTTCAATCAAGGCTGACACAAAGTTTTTTTTGGGATCTTTATGCAGGATTATATTTGGGTTCCTTGTTCCTGTCAAGAACATCAGCTTTCAAATCTTGGGAGAAGGGGGTAGTTTAGTTTGCTGGACTTTAATGTAATCACAGATAGTTTGTTTATATTTGATAAGATGCATTAACGAACAAACTGAGGTCAGACAGACAGGTCAGACATAAGAAACTATGTTAACACAACAAATAAAGATCCTTCTTTGCACTATCACAAAGTAGATTTGTTTAAATTTAAATAGCTAACTATTTAAAATGTTTGTTGGAGCTGTAAAATTAAAAGACTCTTTGGCTTTTTCATTTTTAATCAATATAAACACGATAGATTAATGCTCTATGTAAATATTTAAGCATTTATAGGAAGCTCCAGGTGTTAAAAGTTCCTCAAAGACCCCCCACCAAAAGTCTAAAAGTCAGCCAGAAACACTTGCATGCAAATCCCTTACAAGTTTCTTTTCTTATTGTTACGCAGTAATAAAACTGCATTTTGTTAGTTTTAGGGCTAAATAATAAGATAACAATTATAATTATGATCAAATATCTCAATTAAATGCCTGATGGAAACAAAAAAAACGAATTTAAATCTAAAATGTACACCGGCATTTAAATTGCTTATAGGCCATAAAGTGATAAGTAGATTCCATCTAGAAATCACCTGTTTATGTTTAGTTTGTTTTTGACAAAAGTAAATGCCTTATGGATTTCACACTGTGTTTCAAAAAAACAACAATCTCTATTTTGTGTAGATTGTCAGCATTTTGCATTATTAGTTAGAGACGATGAATTGCAGTCCAAAGTCCCTGAACAGTGAAATAAATCAGAAGCTGTGAATCTGTCATCGCTCAGCCTCAACGATGGACCGTATTTCCTCCCATTTTGAACACTCTGAACTCTTCATCACTGTGCATCTCTATTGAATTTAACATGCAAAAAACAGTTGATTAGTGTTGAGCTAGCAACCAACAAATGCATTTTTTTCTCCAACGTGTTGGTGGCGTCCCTTCCCAGAACGGCACCCTGGGCGATGTTGAGCTATACGATCCTTAGAGAATACAGCACTACAGTGCTGCTTGGCAATTTGGACAAAGACCCTCTACTAAAACGGGGGGTGGGCTGTGTAATAACTGAAGTAATAGACGTAATCTGTGACAATGTTATTGGTATCAAATAAAACCTGAACCTTAATTAGTGTAACTGACTCATTTAATTGAGATAACAATGCTAAAGTGACATTTTCTTTTCCAGAATATTCCAAACATAATACAAGGAAGTTTGGTTTACCACTGGACGGAAGTACTGCCTTTTAATCTCACATAAACTCAGTATAATTCTAGCTTTTAGTTCAAACATGTTTATCTTAGCATTAAGTATTTAGGCCACTGGTCGGTGGGGGTGATATTGGCCAGTTAATCCTTTCTCTCTTGATTTTTCTGATTAGGGATCCCTTCAGTGTTTTTCAACCCTGGTTCTTAAGGGCCACTGCCCTGCTTGTTTTACATTTTTCTTCTGATTCAACACACCTGAGTCAGATCATCGCAGTTCATTAAAGCCTGTTAATCTGATATCAATTGATATCAGGTGTGTGAAAACTGGGAAACATCCATTACATGCAGGGTAGTGTGCCTTGAAGATCAGGCTTGAAAAACACTGCGAGTCGACACAAAGTAAGGTAAGAAAATATGGGTATTCAGAAAGTTCTGTATGGCAGAGGTTCCCTAATTATTTTAGTTTCTGACTCGCATAATAGAACCAAAATGGACTCATGACCCAAAGTATTGGTTGGAATAAATTAAAATCTATCGCCTTTGGGCATAATAGTAAAAATGACATCAATAACCAATGTGTTTGGTTTCTTCCATTTCTAAGTGATGCTTTTATCTCCTCAAACATAATGCTTCATATTTATTGTTTTGTTTAATTTCGTAGAGGATCTTACTACCCTGTACTTGATGCGAGAGCCCTACTTTGGGAATCTGTGCTTTATAGTATTTTCTTGGACTCTCATGATAGATTTAAACAAACAAAACTCTGCCTTAGTTGTCATTTCTATTAGGTTTTCTGATGCGTTTACTTGTTGTTTTAGACTGAACTTCCCATTTTTTTGTTGATAAAACCCTCAATCATCATCACCATACTAAGATACCAAATTTTACAGCTCCTTATGGGAAATTGGTGTCAGTTAAAACTAACTGAGAGGTATTTTATTCATCCATTAATAATAGATGAACAATAAAGTCCTCAGGTGAGAGAAAAGTGGGGAAATGGTGATGCTACTAAAACTGTTCTGTTAGACAGACGCCTTTCAGACATTAAAGTTCTCACTTCTCATTTTGGGATGACTTCATGTGTTGCAGAAAACTCTAAATGTAGGTCATCTGGTTTTCTTTTAGAGCGTTGCTGCATTTTGGGCTTTTAGTGGCAGCATAAGCATCACCTTAAGGATTTATACCCTTTTGACCTTTTCCATGTTTTGTTCTTAAGCGGGCTGTAATATAACAGACCAACTAAATGTAGTCTGTAATTACAAGCTAGAAGGAAAATGACATAAGTTTAAAAAATGTTGATACAATTAATTGTTTAGTAGTATTTTTATATCGCTAGATAATGAGTCGCTGAGTCGCAGTTTAATTTGATTTATGCCTGCACTCAACTGGACCATTTGAACACATGATCTAAGGTGTTTTGAAGCATCTAAAATATTCTCACCTATTAAATAAATAATACAGGCCACACATAAAACACTTGTCCTGCTAGCAGATTCTCAACCCTGAGCTGTGCATCTTGTTCACCCCTCTAAAGAGTTATCTTGAGCTTTTTGCCTGCTTCACTGTCAAATGTTCTTCCCAGACCAGTTGTATTTATACAGAGATGAAATCACACCTAGGTTCACTCTGGTTCCTGATTATTTGACTTTGAAAAGTGACAAATTTTAACATACTGTATATACATGTCGCCTTTCACTTCATGTTTGTGTGAAAGTTATACATTTTCTGAAGTTAAAACACTTTTTTGGGGATATTTGTGGCATATCTCTGTTGTTCATACAGTATTGTATTTTTTTTAGGAGCTGTCACAATCGGTGTGGAGGAGCAATTTCTCCTGAAATCTGAACAGGCACTGTTTTGAGTCAGCACAATTTGATGCTGATCAGCATGCCAGTCTTGAGTAATAAACCGAAATGTTGAAAACATCCAAAAACCAGGAACGTGGGAGTCGGTGTTTGAAAAGCAATGTGCAATCTTCCTTCTTATCATTTCTGAAAAGGTCGGACCGTGTGGTTCTGAGCCTCTGAGCTAAGGAGTTCACCCCAGTGGCTCTCATGCAAGTTGGGAACCCGGTTGTCAATTCAAAATATAAAAAGAAAAAAATTGCAAGTCTATTGCACAGGTTGCTAGTTTGTTTTCGTAAATCTTCAAACCAAAGTGCACAGACCTGATTCCTTCTCGGCTTGCAACCTAATCTGAAACTTCACGCTTGCTGGTGTTTTTCTCGTTTCCCCAGTGACCCAAGGAAACATTCACCAATAATGCTCACAGATATGCTCAGGTTTTGCTCTAATGTCAAGGATGCCTGCGTCGTATCATGTTTCCAGCGGTATAAGCAGGGCTTGAGCACAGAGCTTGTTTTGGTGCTCTAAAATAGGAGCAGAAGTAGTTTGCAGCCTGCCAGCTGAAGGCTAAACGTTTGCTGCAGTTAGAGAGATATGCCCCAGTCACTATTATTACGCAACAAAAACTGGTCTGGCTAGGTGCAAAATATGAAAGGTGGACGAGCTGGGTTCTTCTACCCATATGCTACCGTCATATACAACGCCCTGCTCTAGCTATTGTTACACATTCAATTATCTGCCAGGTGCATCCGCTGTTCATTCTGACTTCATATGCTTTTGGAAATCTTCAGCTTTTGTCCTGTGGAAGTTTTTAAGAAACCGTTGCTTCAGATTTTCAGCTATCAGACTCCTTGTTGTTTCCAAATCTATTCTTACCCCAAAGAGACGATGGGAACTCATTGTGTAAAACCAGAAAGGGGAGTCCTTGCATGCATTGCATTGAAGGGAAAGGTTATAATGGGGGAGAAGCTGGCTTGTTGGAAACTGTAAATCAGATTTTACGTGCATGAAGAGACAGGTCAACATAAGGAAATGTCATGAAAGCAGGTCCTGTCTTTAAACTCACCTGGTCGCATTTTTAATGGGTTTGAAAGGTACGGTTTGACTTGTGCAACGCAACTTTGTTCCTCTTGTATAAATAAAGCATTTATTTACAACCAACAGTAAAACCATATATATATATATATATAAAGTGAGCTTTTCTGGTTGTCAAGGACAAGGCATAAATTTGTCAGATTACAAAAAAAGTCTGAGCTGGATGTTGCATTAAGAGTTTAACCTCTTGCCTCCCCAGAATCTATTGAGGAGCTCTAAGCCACGCTTACCGATTTAACTCTGACCCTGTAATAAAGCCAACAATAGAGCGACTGAGCCGGCCCATCACACAAACCACAGGATCCTTTGTTTGTAAACTGTGATCCGCCGTGGAATCCAACCACTGGAATCTATGTTCTCCACTGATACTCAGCCAGCTTTGCACCCCATCCATGAGATCTTTGGCGAAAACAGTGTACTGCATCAGGGAGTCGTGTTTTCCTTGTAATTACAGTTTACACTCTGTCATTACCCACACTACAGACTCAGAGGTGTATTAGCATCCGTATCATTGTTGAGAAGTGATGATTACAGACGGGCGTCACCCTGACTTAGCCTTTACTGCTTTGCAGGTGTTTTATTTATAATTGGCTATAGCAAACAAATCTGTAGACAAGTCAAATCAGGGTCGTATAAAGTGGCTTTCAATGGTAACAACCCCCCTTCTTTACAACGCAGACTTTGAACAGTTCGAGCATTAATGTTTTGGACTTATAAAATATTTTTCTGGAACAATTCAACTATAAAACAAGCTGTTAGATGAAATGAAGGTGTGATTGCTGTGATTCTAGTTGAACATGTTGTGTTAGTTGGTTGGAAACTGTACATTAAACATCAGCTTCTTGGTTAGCATAAATATTTGACCTCACTTTGATGCCAGTCCTGAATATATGGGGCCAAGGAAACTGGAAACATTGGTAACTTTATGGTCTAGTGCTGCGTTTGCTGCCTCCATTGTGTTTCACTGTACGCGTGGTTCTCTTTTCTATGCTGTTTTTGTGCCAAAAAAACACCTTATGTTTTATGTTGGGCCTTGAATGTCCTTAGACTCAGCCTCCCAGTTTGTCTTCTTTGGTCGTCTTTAACCGTTTCTTATAAAATCTTTAGGATTTAGGTGTGAGAAGATAAAAACCACCTGATCAACCTGTTGAATTTTATCAAATAAATGTCCCTAAAAATGTGACTTATACTCAAGTCTGACTTATGTTTGTATTTTCCTTCTTTATTACACATTTTATGGTTGGTGTGACTTGTACTCCGGACTGATTTATAATCCAGAAAATACGGTAAATCAGAAAGAAATCAGAAATACATATTCAATTGCTGCTGTTCATGTAAGAGGTCTATGGGGCCATTTTAATGGAGCTGCTCAATGAATCCCTTCAAGGTCCTCATTGCAATATGAATAATTTAATTGCAAACAGTTATCTGGAAGAAAACTTTAGAAGATTGTCTTTCAAGCGCTATGCATTCATGCTCAGTATGCGTGAATGCGAATTTAAGTGGCTTTGATTGTTAGCGAGAGGGGGGTTGCGACATCGCAAAAAAGGAAAATATGGTTTAATGAGATCTGATGCTTTCATAACATTAAACAACGATATTAACATTTATAAATATGATGCCACTTTAATATTCTGAATATATACTTTACTCTTCACAATCTTCAGAGGAATAACTTTAAAAGTGCATCTGAGACTCTGTAAGCTTCAGGGAAATGTTCAAATTGATGTGAGGACTATTCAGAAGTTCCAAACAAGGGCTGTTTTCCTGGAAGGGCTGATCTGGGAAGGACAACTCAGTTTTAAAAGCAGCAACATAAAATATTAGCGAAGACACTGGAGAATAAACCACAGAAATATCTGGAAGAATGTACCTCTGACATGTGGCTTTAACTAACAGCACAGTGTTTGCTAGAAAGCATGGCGAGCTATACTTCTTCACAGCAGCGAAAAGTCTGAGAAATTGGATTTGTTTTGCAGCCAGCAGGACCAGGAGTCTTTGCAGTGACTGAATCAACCATGAAGTCAGATGTGAGGCAACAGCTGAAGTTTCACTAAAACATTCAACACAACGATGCCCTCGAGCACAGCGGCAGATCTACGACAGAATACACATTTAAACCCACTCAGCAAATTTTTCATCGAACGGACACAGGCAGCTCTGTGTCCGTCTGAACAGTGTGAATCTTTGTGAACAAAGTGAAAGGTGAATTGAGCTTTACATAAAGATGTCCACTGATGTCTACATGTGGTTGGAAGCTGGCTGGGGTTAATAAAACGGGCTAAACCAAACTTGACTTTTAACTCTGTAAACATAGCATTTGGACGGAGTCTGTGGGCTCACAGAGAAAAACCTTCAACATATTTCAGGGCTAAATAAACACAAGAGTTGTCTTACAAATGTTCACACACCTTCATAAACTAAAAAGAAAGAAGAAAAAAAAGGAGATAAAGAGAGAGACAAGTGGGGAACAGATGCAGTTGAATAAATCGTGACAAAGTGTTTTATATGAAATAAAATAAATACTTTTCATTTATTTTAGTTCCATATTTTTGTTATTTGGTTTAAAATGTTGATTGGATGTCTGCCCTTGAGATAGGAGGACACCTCCTTAAGATCAACAGTTTAGTCTTTGTTTTTGTCACCAAGGTTGGAGACAAGTGAGCTTTTTTAAAACACGTATGACCCTCTGAAACAAGAGACAGAGACTTCAAAGCATTCTTTATGAAATGCATGCTTTGCATTTGCACAAAGAAGAATCCTAAGTGTGACGGATATCCTTTTTTTCATAAGTTTTTCTGCTTTGCTTACAAACCTCTTTTTTTTTCTGAACAGAATGTTCTACATATAAATGTAACTCTCCATTAAAGATAAAGGGTTGATTCCTTTATAAGAAAGTTTTATCATTTTCTTTACAAACTTAAAACCAAAAAAGAAATAAAAGTCATTTAAATTAGCTTTTTGTTTAAATTAGCTCATTTGTTTCATGTTTTTTGTGGCTCTAAACTAGTTTTCTTCAGTGGGACCAAAGGCAAGAATCTCAGGGTTGTAAAGGTCGCTGACCTCTGCTCTAAAAGCACAAGGGGGCTTTTTTATCCTGGATTATGATTACAGCCTAATAAGATATATTTTTCTATCTTTTGTTGCTACTCATAGCTTTGAAAAAACAAGGACTTCTTGTTTGTAGTGTTTAACAGAGAGTGTTTTTCCATCAAAGTGGACCGGCTCACTGGTAACCTATACTTTCACAAGAAATCGAAGCTTACACTGTTCCACACTCAGCCACTGTGGATCAGTGTAAATGATCTCTTATGATTCCGGCTGACTGTGGGGAGGTGAGCCTTTTCCACAGCAGTCCATCTGCTCATGTGTTGTTTGCTTTTCTCCTGGCCTCCAAAGCTGTGGCCTTTATATTGACAGTCCACGCTCACACCCAGCTTTGCTCTTATTCTTTGATAAATCCAAGCAGAAATGGGTAAAAGTTCAATCAGCTCCACTTTGAGTTGTTATTTATGTCTGAACACACTTTTAACTGATTTTTTTCTTTTTTTTTAAACAGTTCTTTTAGTCCGTCTTAGTCCATCGTTTCCCACCTGGAATGAGGCTACTTTACTGTCTTGATTTTGGGTTGGTCATAAATAATTGAAAAGCCCAAATGGTTCTATGGCATCATCTTGCTCATGAATAGTAAACCAGTTTCTTAAAATCTAAGAAAACCCACTCGTGTTTCCTTCTGCGTTTTAGCAGACAGTGATGCTTTGATTGATCGCTGTCGTTAAATCACTCTTATCCAGGGGTGTCTGCTAAGCAGGACTGGGTTTTATCACAGAGGCTGCCACCTTCATCTCTTGACAGCTCTTTTTACTTCCCATTACCTGTATTTAAGGAAAATGGCATCTTTAGCCTGTAGCCGTCTGTAAAAATGGGAAAAGTCTCAAAAAAAAGAAGGAAAATTAATGACAGACTTTTCTCTAGAAGTCAATTCTGTCAATTAACCTTCTCCTAAAAACACCCCACTCTTTATTGTTTTATTTAAGTTGTTGCAGAAGCATATAAGGGCACAAGTGATTTTCCTGCTAGCCAAGGATTCCCTGATTTTCTTAAATCCTTGTTAGCCTTTTGCAGGATGTTTGCTTTCAATCTCAACCATCTTCTTCCTGTTTTCCTTCCATGTATTGTTATCATAACTTCATATTTGGTTGCTGTGGATATTCTTTTTTAGACTTATCATCATGTGAAATAAAGAATTAGATGTATCCAAGGTATTACTTATAAACTTACTTGTCTTCACAGGTTTTGCATATTCTGGCTTTTATTAGCAGCCCCTCTTGCATTAATGTTAGCAGGCTGTACTAAATGTGTTGGTAGCACAGACCCTTCCTTAGGTCTCTGGTTTCTTTCGCTCTCTGTTTTGTCTTCAGTCCCGTCAGGCGAGGTATTGATATTTCCATGGCTCCTTGCCTATTTCTGCAGGGGTTTATCTGTTTGTTTGGGACTTGTTTTTTTTTTTTTTTACAGTCCTTGCTTTTTGTGTAGCATGAAGTTGGCTCAAGTAATTTGTTAGGCAAATAATTTATGAGTCTATCACAGAGGGTCAACTATACATGGTTTTACGTGTTTGACAATAAATTTCCTTTGCTTCTTCCTCAGCAAAACAACTATATTGATGCAAATTTCCAATTTTATATATTCTGGATCATCCAGGGAATTTTACTTTTTAGGTTTTTTCCTCTTGCCACCCTCTCAAGTCGCTTGCAGCATCTAAAAAAACATTTTCACTGTATTTTTCTGCATCAGCTTTCCTGTCCCCACACCATAATGCTGCCACTACCAGGCTTAACTAAGGTGTTGATATGATCAAAGTTTGTGTATTGTTATGATTTTGGTAGGATTTTAAAAGGTTCAGATTGGGTTTCATCTCATCAGACCACCTTCTGCTCCATGCTTGTTTAGTTCTTCTTTGGTCTCTTCAATGGAAACTCGTAACGATATCCCCTCTGGTGTTCCTCCAAAGGCCATACTTGGTATCTAAGCCATTCCCAAGTTTACAATTATCCACTGCTTTTTGTATAATCATAGTAAAATCCCTTAAAGTCTGTGTTTTGCAATCTGAAGAGTCACAATCAGAATGTTTTCTCTGCTCCTCTTTTTTTCTGCTTTGGATTTTCCTGTCATTTGTGTTTTGTCTGGACCTCCTTCTTTTTTTTTTTTTTTAGATCTCGGCAGTCATTATTTACTCTCATTCCATCGTATTCACTCATAGGTCCCTGAGGTCATCAGCAGCATTCGCCAGGTTTCCAAATCTGCTCTAAAGGAAGAAACCAAACCCAAACAGGAAGCTGAAGAAGCCTTTTACAACTCTCAGAAGTTTGAAGTGCTTTACTGTGGAAAGGTAACTCCTTAAAAAACAAGTTTTATGTTTTGATTTTTCATGCTCTTTACAAGGTAACTGTTACGTTCCTTTTACCTCTAGGTTACAGTGGGGCATAAGAAAGCGTCCTCCACCCTCATTGACGAATGTGTTGAAAAATTTCGCCAGCATGAGACTGAACGGAAGCGCCTGCGACTTCTCAACGGACAGCGGGGGTCTACAGAAACTGTCCCTGTGGATTTAATCATTCTGGAAGGAGACCCACTCTCCACTGGTCTCAGTAGGACTGCGGAGGAACCTGAAGCTCTGGGGCTGGATGACATGACTACAGGTAAAGAAAGATCACAGACAAACCCAGTGTTAGGAGTTTAATGTAAAGAGTGGGCTCATTTTCAGAGTTTATTTACCACTTTTAAAACAAATCAAACCCCCATAAAGCCTTGCGTTTATATGAGAATACATTTATTATATATTTTTACCAGAAAGTACTTTAACATCCATTTCTATGTTTAATTAAAACTGACATCAATTTTCTAACATATTATTGGTTTATTGGTAATAATAAGAGGTTCATCGATTTGTATTGAGTAACATCTGATCCTTATAAAATGGCTTAGCAGCTGTGATATTATGCATTTTTGTGACTCATATCTAAATGCGTAAATATTTAACTGTTTGCATCAGGGAAATCTGTTCCATTTAAGTTCACATTTATGAATGAACCTCCATGGGAAGAGACGGTGTTTCTGATCACCATTGTGAAATTTGGGTCCTGATGAAGAGAAGTGGGTAAAAAAAAAAAAAAAAAAAAAGCTTCCTCCTCTTGATGGTTGGGCACTTGGAGTAGAACGACTCCTCCACTTCAAGAAGGGTTCAGCTGAGGTGGTTTTTGTTCCCAGTGCCTCCTAGACGCCTCCATCTGGAGGAGGCCCAGGAGTCCCCGGAGGAACCGTTGGTGCTTGTCCATTGGGTCAACCACCTACATCTGTGAAATTTCCATTACTGCCTTTTCAGTGTCGTACTCGCTGCTGAGCAGGGCTGAAAAAAGCCTGTACTGGGTCTAAAAAAGTATTAATTAAAAGTTTTAAAAATTGATGGGATGGAGTAGAGCCAGGCCAAGTGGAGTCGGTGGAAACTGACCAGTGGATGCTTCAGGCTTTCCTGAATCAAGATAGAGAAGGAGTGGCACTTCTGCCACCAGCTGCTTGATGTTCACCAATAAGGTCTTAGGTTTGAATCCCAGCCAAGGGTCCATCTCCATGGAAACTTCTTATGTTCATGGATTTTCTCCAGATTCTTTTGGTTCATATCTGTTTAAAGGGAAAACGGTGAATGTTTATGAAATCCTAGCACATATAGAAACACTGCTATGGTACACAATAAGGTACTTAGGACAAAAAAAGGGTCATCTTTAAAATACTTCTTATTGACGTTAAGAAAGAGAGTCTAACAAAATATCCCATTCGAAAGTTTCTCTGAGTTAGCTTTGCACTAAACAAGCTAATAGCAGCATCCATCCCTAAGCAGGGGTTGATGCCATAACAAATAGTCTAACAAAAAGGAAACATGTTTTAACTGGATGGCACAGAAAACCTGTCTGATTACTCAGGAATCAAGACTTTATTTACATACAGCAGAAATACTTACCCGTAATAACTAAAGGCTAAAAAGACTCAATCTAAGTAATAAGAGAAGTGAAGTTTTTCCTTTCCTGGTCCAGGTAAGTGTGCGTCCAGCAGTGCCAGTCAGAGCAGTCTCCGGGGATCCTTTCCTGAGTGCATCCTGGAGGACTCTGGGTTTGAGGAGCCTCAGGAGTTCCGCACGCGCTGCAGCAGCCTGGCGGGGAGCTTGCAGAGGAAGCCAGGGGAAGGCGTCATCATGGGTCCCACGCGCCGCAGACACGCCAGCGCGCCCAACAACGTGCAGCCATCTGATTCCGATAAAAACCGCACTATGCTGTTCCAGGTAAAGGAAACCATTAAAGATGCATTCCTTGGAATTCAGTGCAACAATTTCTGCAAAAAAGGTTGATGTTGCTGATATTACCTGCTCCATCTGGATGAGTACTCCATCCTCTTTTGAGTAATCCAGTTCCAGTTCTCCTCAACTCCCCCTCCCCCCTGCAAAGTCTCACTCTACTGCAAATCATTTTCACTTGCACACGCCTGGCAGGTGTAATGTACAGACTTGCTCTGTTTACTCTGTAGCATTTCTCCTGCTGGACTTGGATGCTTTGACTCCTGTCATAAAGTTTTTTTTTCTCCTGTGTAAACTCAGGGCCTCTCTATTAAAAACATGTGGGCTGCAGCATGAACCAGCTGCCATTCCTCAAACACCGTGCCCATTTCCTCATGAGGCTAATTTTAAAAACTAGAGCACAACGTTCAATATGATACTCCACACAGCAGTCAATTATTGGAAAAATCATTTACAGGCTGGTCGTTGGCCTAGATTTAGAGTCAGAGCAGATGAAGTTCTGCCCATCAGTGACCGAGCTCGATTGATGTCATTCTAGGATTTTTAAGAAGTGTTTGCATGACCTTATAAACAAAGAGCATCATGCAGGCGGGTTGTGGAGACTTTGAAATAGGGTGAGGTTAACGATCAATAGCGCTAGCTTTAATATGTTACAGAGAGAACGCAACATAAGTGATGAATTGACAAGACACGGCCCCCCCACCTGAAAAGATCATTAATTAAAGAAGCCTAGAGGCACATAGGGATTCTTAAGGAGTTTAATAAAGCCTCAGCTCAGGTGGAGGAATCTGTTTACAGATTTCTTAAGTGATCCGGATGCATGCAGAAAGCTTTGTGCAGTGATAAACTAATGTTGCATGTCCTTCACACTGCAAATATGATGGCAGCATTATGATGTAGGGGTGCTTTTTTTGTAGTTTGCTAAAGACAGAGAATTCAGGGAAAAAGAAACCTGTTCTAGGCTGCTAAAGGTTGAGGTTTGTCCTCCAGAAGGATCCACAGCCGTAGACATGCGGTCAGAGCAGCAGTGGTTTCCCACCAAAGTGGATTCATGTGACAGGATTAACCTGTCAAAGTCCAGGCTTGGATCATGGCCGACGGTGAGAGAAGTTCTCCATCCGATCTGACTAAGGCCGAACTGATTTGCAGAAAAAGAAAGGAGCAAAGCTGGTGGAGAAATATAACCCGAAAGAAATGGCAGCAAAGAAGGGTTCTATAAAGCAGGAACAAATTAAAGACAATAACAGATAGAAGTGGTTATTTTAATTTTCCATTCCAGTTTACACTTACGCAAAGGTTTTTGTCGGGCTAGCAATAGAAAAATGCTCTGAAGTTGTAAATATCTGTAACAGACAAATATAAGAGTGAATTTACACAGCATCCGGCTCTGATACGCTGCAAAGCCCAGAGAAACACGCAAGTCCAACCAATAGAACTCCTGATATGGATTTTAAAACAGTTAAACTGCTTAGCTTTTCAATTTTTGCAATCCAGATATTTTCACAAGTTCTTTCTATAATATGTGAGCACACTGAGTGCAAATAAGTTATATATGTTGCTTATGTTGGTGCGTTTAATGTTTAATCATCCTGTTTGGATTATATAAGTTAAAATATACAGCCAAGCAATTGATCTACTGTGTGCATTTATTAGTCTACATATATATGACCGACCTGTATGATGAGGTGTTTCGGTAAATCTAGCTGTCTTTAGGGAATTGTTTTTCAAATCCAGATGCTGTGATCATTCAGCTTCCTGTCTGTGACGTGTTTTCTTCACTGTGCTCTGATATCTGGAAAAAATTAGAATCGAGTCAAATGTTTTAGTTGACCATCCGCTCACTGCTGCCTGCACCGCCATGCGCTCATTAATTATAATGACTGCTTATAATTGCAGCTGAGCTGAGCTGAACAAAGCCGGATGTAGTGTAACTTAGGGGGTATAAGAGATTTAGATGAATCTGAATATATATGATGGTTCTGTGTGTCACAGGTTGGACGGTTTGAAGTGAACCTGATCAGTCCCGATAGTAAAACAGTGGTGCTGGAGAAGAACTTCAAAGATATCTCATCCTGCTGTCAGGTTGGTTCTTTTTGATTTGCTCCCAGCAGAGCTTTGAATGTTTTTCTTGCAGCTCCTGGTTTAGCTCAGAGTAACTTTAAGCAGCCCAGTGGAAACGTGCTCTTTTTATTCATACATAATGCTTTTGGATGCATTGAAAAAGGACTGCTATTATGAAAGCTAATGGACTGCCTTGTGGTTTTGGTAATTGACTGCTAAAATGGGACGCGGGGTGAGCCATTTAAGGCTGGGATTTGCTGCAGCTCAGTGAGCGTGGTTGCATTGAGGATCTTCCTGTTTCTGTCTGTGTCGTCACAGGGCGTGAAGCAGACCGATCATTTTGGATTCATCTGCCGGGACCAATCAGAGTCCGGTCCGGGTCAGTACATGTGCTACGTCTTCCAGTGTGCCAGCGAGTCTTTGGTGAGTTACTCGACTGATGCAAGTGAAAATAATACCAAAGTGCAAGAGGGGGAAGAGTTTTTGTTTCTGTTTCTTTATCAGGTTGATGAGGTGATGCTCACCCTAAAGCAGGCCTTCTCCACCGCCGCAGCCTTACAAAGCAACAAGACCCCGGTGCAGCTCTGTGAAGCATGCCCCATGCACGACCTGCACAAGCTCTGCGAGAGGATTGAGGGTAAAGCCACGCGATCGGAGCAGCACACCTAAAAAACCTCTGTCTATATACTGATGCCTGGTCTGTTTCTAAGAGTTTCTCTATTGTTTCGTTCTTGCAGGTCTCTACCCACCCAGAGCCAAGCTGGCCATCCAAAAATACCTCTCCCAGTTGACGGATAATGAGCAGGCAGAGATTTTTGAGCGAGTTCAAGTAAGAACGCTTTCTCCTCTTTACTCCAAGTAACACATTAACAGTTTAAAGGTGATTGTTTGCCAAGAGATGTTCAGTCTTTCACAGTTGCTTCATTGGCCTTCAAGCAGACTTTTCCCCCAGTTGTTTTCTTTTAAAGTATTTGTGGGTGTGTTTCTCCAGAGACTGAAGCCTGGCTCTGACCAAGAGGAGAATGAGTTGGCGATTATGTATCTGAGGCAACTCTGCGAAAGCAAACAAAAATCCCATCTTCACATCGGAGAAGCCCCTCAGGTATATGACACAACAAAGAGGATCTGAAAAGTGTTATGATGGTTTTATTAAAGCTTGAGAATCTCTGACCGAAATACTTCATATTTTGTTTAACTTTGCTGAAGATTGGAAATTGGATTAAAGCCTTAACAGCTGTGATATTTAAGAAGAAATCATTTTTTTAAAATTTTTATATTTTAAAAAAAATCTCCCCTTTTTGTAAATTTAAACACGGAGAAGAAATAATAAATATTTAACCAAAGAGCATCTTCTCCTAAACTAGCCAGCTGGAGCCCTTAAATTCAATCTGACAGGTTTTTGTTTGATTATTTATTGTCTTTAATTATGTCTTTAACAATCTTTATTAGTTGGATCTTCCTGCTCTTCCTAGTTCAGTCATTTAACATGGATTTTAGTAGCAATTAAGCATCATTCAAATAAATAATCCTCACAATTTTAATCTTAATTTGCTGTTTGAATAATGATGGATCAGATTTTGTTTATTTTAAGTGTTTTGATTCCAATATTAGAAATAATATTAATTGGGTTCTGGATAAAAAATAACAATATTATAAAACTAGGAGGGCACATTAAATCAAGCTTCATACTAAAACTGGATATGGAGGCTTTTAGTTTAATCAGTCCTATGATTTACATCCATGTTTGTGTCTTTTTATCTCAAACTAAATATGATAAATTATGACACCTAATAAACAAAGACATCAGAGCAAACTCCTGTGGCTGATAAAAGTTATTGGAGTCAAAAAATGATATTTCCTTCCATAGACTATAAAAAGATTAGGACTACAGCTATGGAATATTTTAGTAATCGATTTATTCTATCTACTATTTTTTCAGTTATTTAAGAAAAAAAGAAGTTTTGTAAATGAATAGTGGTAAATTAAAGATTTTGAATTAAAAAAAAAACCTTATGCCGTTTTAAAGTAACTGTAAATGGATAAAATGTCAATTAAATTTATGCTATAAGTAGGTTAATGCAGTGTTTCAGGGTCTGTGGATCATTACTCCAGGTTTGATTTGATTACAAAGTTAGTTAACAGTTCGTTTATTTAACTGATGAATCACCATTAATTTGAATAATTGTCTCAACCCTAAAGAAGTTTTAGGAAAAATGACTTGTTAAAGAGGATTTAAAATATATCCACTAGCAGACAGCTGTATTTCCTGCCTAATATTTCTTGGGCTCAAAAATCAGAAAAAAAGGACTTTGTTCCTTTTCCTTCACCAAAATTTGTGAACAGGTGTAGGTGACATAAATAGGATTGCATTTTAACAGAACAGAAAATATAACCTGAAGATGATTTCAGACTCAATAAAAGATGCTGAAGGATTCTGCAACCTAAATAGCTCCTTCTCACTCTCTAAAACATATTGGTAAAGGGAAAAGCTTCCCTATGAAGCCCTGTTTATTGGCAAGTTTCTTTGCTGCAAAGTTAAATTTTAATTGGGTTAAAGGAGTAATAATGGCCCCAAGAAACTAATCTGGTTCTCATGAAAGACTCTCTGAAGTGGAAACATACCGATAGCTTGTTGCTACGTTTGTATCACTTAAAAAAATGTGATATGGGCGGAGTTCTAGAAAATACCTTGTCTGTTTTTTTTTTTCTCACTTGTGAAATATTATCCAAACAGTTCACTTTTTTTGTTTTTTTTTACAAAGGGAAAAAGTAGAAGTTAAATCCACTCATAGTTGTTCTACACAGCTTACTGACAGCTTCCAGCAACAGATGAGGGTGGAGGGGCAGCACTCTCTACAGGGTTGGAGAAAACCCTGCTCTGTCAGTCTGTCAGTGTTTATTAAACGGAATATTACTGTGGCTTTGAAACTATGCCTTTTAACTGCTGTGTGCCTTAAAACCGGGAAGTACTTCTGCTATTTACAACCTTCAGATTATCCACATTTGGATTTCTCTTTCAAACTCCTAACCCTCACTGACCCTTAAAGTTCTTATAATGGTGGGAATAAATGGGCTGTTATGATAAAGCTCTTAATACCAAAGAAAAACACAGCTTTAACAATCATTGTTTAAGAGCTGAAGCCTGTAAACATTCCTTTATCTTTGGAGAGAGTTGGTGTTGAAAATATTTATCAGTTTTAACGTCATTCTCTAAAGAACTTGTTTCCACAACCCTAAATTAGCCCTAGAGTGTTTAACACTCTGTTGTGAAACAGTCTGTTGTTATCTTTTTGTTAAGCCTGTGTCTTATAGTTTTACCCAGTTTTATTCTCTCTAATTTTGTTTTTGAATGCAGAATGCAACCAGTAGCACAGCTGGAGGAGATGGCGCCGCCACCGGTAGTCGATTCAAACTAGATGTCCTCAAGAATAAAGCGCGCACATCCCTCACCAACTCTCTGGAAAACATCTTCGCCAGGGTGGGACAGATGTTTGTTTTTTTTTTTTTTTACCTTATTACTTTCCTGCTTTGTTTCAGTATTTTCTCTCCATTTGTCCTCCACCTGACTGAATACAGCCCCAAGCTATGCACCTTTATCCCCCCCCCCCCCGGCTCAGTCCTTGTGTTTGTAGCCGTTTCAGTGTCATCCAGGGGATTTGGATTGACCCATATCTGCCAGTGAGGCAACACAATAATTCCTTAGTGAAGGGATCCAGGCATTCAGAGAGTCTCTGCTGCCATCTGTTATTATCTAGCTGAACAATCACACCGGCCGCCATAACATCTTTAAACATTTGCCCTCTTTCTGGATTTGGCTATTTAGGACTTTCTTTATGAAAGTTCATCAGTTTCCCGCTGTCTGTTAAAGGATGTATATTTCTTGTTTTATGCAGAAACAGTAAAAGAATCAGTGCTGTTTATTATCCTGTTTATTTCTTTATTTTATTAATCATATCTTTTTGCAGCATGTTTCACATTGTATCTTCTTATCTGTCACCAGGGAAGCAGAATGCGGGGCCGCTTGGGAAGCATGGGAAGCATTAGCAGTTTCGAAAGAGTAAGTGTCCTTGAAAAAGGAAACATGAGAATTCCCAGAGCTTCATTCAGGGAATTCTCCCTTTCTTTTTTTGACCCGCCGCCTTATTAAATCCTCCTTTATTCCACCTTTGCCACAAGCATCAGAACAGAATAATAGATTTCCTCTCTTTCTCCAGTTGTTGCACGCTGCCACTGGGGATTCTCTCACATGGAGACCTGACCTGTTTCCACATGATTTTAAGATTAAATGGCGCCGGCCAAGAGGCCAATCTGTGCTGCAGGGAGTCTGTTCACAGAAGTGTCAGTGAACCGCTCATAACAAGTGGTTGAATTTTGCCGCCGTTGTGCAGAATGTGAAGTGAGAATGAGATGAAGTCTCCCTGTGTGCTTATCAGTCTGAGGTTACAAGTAGTTTGTTGGTTTTATATTTGCCTTCTACAGCATTTATTAATCACAATAAGGTTGTATGAAGCATTGAAGGTGAGGGGATGATATCAAACTGATTTACTCTGCTCTAATATAACTTATGACGAGCTCTTTTAAATAGTCGGTTTGATGAGCAGATATATGAGAACTTGTGTGGTTGATTAAAATCCCTGCAAGCTTTTTAATGAATTTGTTTTTTAAATAAATCCGAGCTATGAATCACATTAGGTTTGAACTAAAATCGGCGGCAGATTTGTTTTTAATATTATCATTTTATTAATGTTGATTTACAAAGGAGTGATAGAGCTAGACAATACAGATTAGAAACAGCTATGTTTGGAAGCTTTCATCACAGTTAGATATTTTTAAAACGGATATCTTTACTTTAGGAAGAATCTAGCTCTCCACTCATTTTGGCCCTTTAGCCATTTGCAGCCCTTGATAGGATTTTATGTGACCCTCAATGACGGTTGAAATACAGACTTTCAGCACATATAGCTTATGGATTTGGAGACTTTGAAAAATGTCACTGATGTGAGATTTTCCAGATAAAGTGCAGAAAGATTAATACATTCAGAAAGATGTATGCAGAAAGATACATACATTGATATGCTTGGTATCTAGTCTATTGTTAACCAGGTAATGAGTACTGATAATAATCTGCCATAAAAATTTTACAGCTAAAAAGAATTGGTGTTTCTCATGGCAAAATTTTGGCATCACTGGTACCTGGTCTCTGGGACTCTAATACAATGGATAGTACCTTAATCCAGCGAGTGGGTGACATTAATGTTAGAATCCAAATGAATAAGATCCTGGGTTTAGCAGAACTAAAGCATTGAGTGGTTGAAACGATTGGAAGCCTAGATTCTTATGATCACTGTTTTTTAATACCATCCTCTTCAGATCACATTTGAGTTTCAATAAAAAGTAAAATCCAGAAAAATGTATTGAAGAAAACCCAAAGAATGACTTGTTTTCTATCATTGAAAGCAGTGGTGTAGTTATGAGAAGTTATGAGGGGTTTATATCCTTATTAATGATGCGTGCACAACGAGGCATTAGAAATGATCGTTTTAATCCTTTCGCTTATATCGATGGTAGGACAATAATTAGCAGCTGCAAAAGACTGTTTGGGTGCAATTTTTAGAAAGCACTGAAATTTCCTATACCTTTCACTGAAGCTCATTAAATATTTGATAGCTACATAGCTACACACACACACATATATA
>JAUZNJ010066452.1:0-23852 GCA_034780135.1 Jordanella pulchra
AAAAATAAAAATCTTCTAAAGAGGATGTTCACTATCCATAATCTTCTTCACTTTTATTAATAATTCTCCTGTTTGAAATCATCTCCAGAGGAGTTCCTAGTAGTTCTTAATCTCTAACTAGCTTGTTGAGCTTCCATAGGAAGTACACTCTGCTCTGCCCCTTCTTGTAAATGGCTTCACAGTTGCGTCTCCAGTCTAGTTTGTTGTCCAGGTGAACACCAAGGTATTTATACTCCTCCACCACCGCCACATCTTCTCCCATGATGTTAACAGGATTCAACTTATTCTTGTTTCTTCTGAAATCTACAATGATCTCCGTTTTTGCTGACATTCAGGATCAGATGATTGTTTCCACACCATGCCACAAAATGATTCCCCACCTCTTTGTACTTTTAATGTAGGTGTAGTCTCTTATAAAGTGGCTTATACTCAGAGCAGGGAAAAACAATATTGTAATATAAAATGAATAAAGGAATTAATCTGAAGAAGAGACTAAAATAAAGATATAACATGCACTGTTAAACACAGTAAAGATGGTAATTGCCAAGTGAAGACAATTAGGCTAAACAATGACCTTACCTAAAAACATTACTCCAATTATTACAAAAAGCATATGTTTCTCAGAAGCATATGGAACAATGTGTTATTCGGTTTGATAAAACCAAGGTCAAACAGTTTGGCCATAATTCCAAAAAGTATATTTGCCACAAAAGCAACACTCCTCATTACTAAATGATTACAATACCACAGTGCGGGCAGCACCCTGCCCATTAAACAGCTTTTCTTCAGTTGGACCTTAGTCTGGGTGGATGTTTCCTTTGAACAGGTCCAGATACCAGTCAGTGTTGGTATAAGTCAGGTTTTTGCTTCATAGTGGATTGGGGGGGAATCTTCCAGCATGCAAAGGACAAAGCATGCCTCAGATCTGGAATTCGCATTTATAACCTAAAAGATTTTAAAAGGCCCAGCTAGACTCCATACCTGAATTCTTGATCTGCTGTGACCTGAAGGGACCTGTGTGGAGGACCAATCCTGAGTGGAAATCAGAGTGGAGTGTAGTAAATAAAAAGATGAATATTGCCAAGCTGTACCATGCAGTTCGGCTTCTCATCAGACTAGGTACTGTGATCAAATCAAAATGTCTTTCATAAACTTTTGATTTAAGGATGTGCAAGCCTACCCAGCCAGATTATTAGATTTTCTTTTTTTTTTTTTTTTGCCATGATCTTAGTTTGTGCCCCTAGTGAGTTGTACTTGATACATGTTAAATCAAGGAAGGAAAAAAAGCACTAAAATTAACTTGGTCTGATTTTACTAAAGGGCTTGTACACATTACCAGGGCTGTGTAGGCTGTTTATATTCACTCTAGGTTATATTCTAATGTATAATGCAGCTAATTAATCTATCAACAATTAAAGAAGTGAAAAATAGTCAAGAATTTTCATCAAAGAGGGGATAGTTACTGGCAGAATTTTCTGAATAGGTTTTCACAGTTACTGTGTTAGGTGGTTTTTTTCTGCCCTTGTTTGCATTTTTGAGCAACCAGTTTTGATGGTCACTGTTATCGATTAACGCTGTTGATCCACTTTGTGAAGGTATTGCTTATGCAGCTGAGAGTACCTGTAACGTCTTGGACTGTAGAAGAGATTAAATGTTTTAACAATCCGTCCAGAGGACTTGCCCAACTTTTTTTCTACCTTAATTTTCATTATACTATAACTACAGTCCTTTTAATGAGAGACAAGAGATCTGTTCTCTCTTTGTGAAGAACAATGTGGCACCAGGCCGTCCATGATGCTGCACACTAGTTGTCATGTGGCTGAAAAAGGCTATCAGACTTTCCCTTACTGACAAGACAGAACTTAACTGTAAAAATAGGACACAAGTAAATAAATTAAGTAAATAAAAAAACCAAATGCATAACTAAAAAAGCACTCTGAGAGCACAGACCTTCATCAAGCAGCAAATTTTGTGCCATATTGTGACTTACCCCTGTAGCTAAGAATGGCTCACCTTTCCAGTGTTTTTGTCTTCAGTATGATTCTTCTGGACTTTTTTGAGTCCAGTGCCAAAGCTGGCAATAGTCGATGCTGCCTCTCCCTGGGGGGAACTGCTTGTTCCACAAAATTATGTCAAAGAGTTATTTGAAAAAATTCCTGCATCTGGATTATGATGTGGATCATCACCCAAATCTAATGGAAGGATCCTTGGACAGATTTGCACCTTTAGTAAAGATTTCATTAAAATGTGTTCACAACTTTTCAGGTTATGCTGTACACAGACAGACCTACACAAACTAAAAACATAACCTCCTTGCTGGAGGAAATAAACAACATATATATTTAAAGATATGGCTAAGTAAGCTGTAAATAGAAAATTGGGTTTTGCATTACATGTAAAAACTATATTTCTCTATACTAAAGAAGATCAATATTATTATAAAGATTCTTTTGCTTTCATACCCCCAAGAATGGCCTTTCAACCACTTCCAGTCACTTCTAGTGTTCTTGAACCATCTCCTCCTATTTGTACATGTCAGACAGAACACATTTTTTATATTTTTTAGGTTTTGTTTATGAGAGGAAATTAGAAATAAGTCTGAGCCCATAAGAGTTTGCAGCCTTTGCCTCCTGGTTACTGTGTTTGTTCCTATTGCACTCCTGTAAATGATTTTCCCATCTTCATTTCTTTTCCTTTCGGCCCGGAGGTATTTTTAGATTCATCCTTTAGCATTCAAAGCATACAGAGGAAACTGGACAGGACGCATTCAGTAATCGCTTCCCAAACTCATCTGGACTTGTGCATGCACACGAAAAAAGTCCACATGTAATTTCCGTTTTGGTAACATAGCCTCAGTTAATCTTCATGTCCTCGAACCCTAAAAAGAATGTGAACAACAACACATGTTTTCCCACAATACAAAACTCCAGGGAGAGATTTCACTAAGGCTGTCAGTTTAACACCTGCTGGCTTCCAAATGACCCCCCCCCCCTTTCCAAACACACACCCGTTGTGTCATGCTACCATTATGGGGACTTTTTATTGACTTCCATTCATTTCAATGGCCCTAACTCCTACCAACACATACTTAACCTAGCCCCTAACACAAGAAACAAACCAGTCAGCTAGTCTCCACAAGTACATGTAAATGCCCACAATGTAGCATATTCTGAAGAGATTGATCTTAAACCTAAGTTACGACTACATGGCTATAGACGTACACGTGCTCTCAGTGAAACCACACCAGCAAAACTACTGATTATTATGCAAAAGTAGAAATTGTTATATCTAGACAGAGGGGATTTGTCTGGACTGTATCATTATCCATAAGCCACATGCACGACAAGTTAAGGGGAGTAAAACAGACATGGAAATATTGCAAGCCTCCTAAAACCATAATCAATGGAAAAAGTGTGTTATATCAAATATTGAGAAAATAATAATAAAAAAAAATAATGACTTCTGAAATTTTTTCCTAATATTGATCATCAAAGTTTCTTAAAATGCTGAACTAGGAGAAATAAGCTGATACAAAATAAATTTGTACACCTGAAAATTGTTTTTGAAAGCAGCTATACAAAAAAAAGAAATAAAACCATTTCAGGTTAAAAGAATCATTGCTCATATAAGTTCTGCAAAAATGAGCAATAACCTTATCTCTGCACATTTTAACCTGAATAGACTAACAAAGAAAAGCTGCATTTCAAAAAAATCGTATTCAACTCGATTCAATTCATCAATACAAGTAACACAGTCATATTGGTCAACATTTTTCTATCTAAGGAAAACCAGCTGATTGCACGAACTCATTGAGTCTCTGCAATCCCTTACAGCATGCATGTAGCGACAGTGGAGAGGAAAACCCCCTTTTGTGAGCGGCCATCTGCTGAGGCCGGCTGGGGTTAAAGGAGAGATAAGCAGTATGCAGATATTGACATAACTGAAATGAGTTCTTTGGCGCTCGGACCCCGGCAGAAGACTTTGATGCTGTGAATCAACACTTTTTTGATAAATAAACTGGAAAAAGGATTAAAATGGTTTTCTCCCCAAGGCTGGATACTGATGGTGGAATAAGCCAGAGGGTGAGTGGGACTGAGAACAGTCTGAGAGTGAGGGAAGGAATGGGGTTGAAAAGTTTGCTTGCATGTGGGGGAGAGAAGTTCGGCTAGGCTCTAAATGAAGGCAATCTTAAAAGATGATTGGCTTCTAAGGTGGAGCAGTCCCGAGTTGATTGGCTGAAGCTGAAAGAGGGATATCGCAGGTGGATCAGGTGAAGCTGATGGGAGTCTTCCAAAATAAATTTTCATTTAAGTTTCATTAAAACTTTGTTTAGAGGATGTAAACTGTGTGGTTTATGAAAGTATATAAATATGTTTTTAAGTGCACAGAAACTGTTACCAAACTACCATCAATCAATAGTTACTTCAATTGTTAACATATAAACAAGATGAAATGCAGCTTTTTAAAAAATGAAAAGACTTTAAGCACACAATAAAAAAAATCAATTAGCACTGGATTTGTACTTTGTTAAAATGCTCCTTTTCCAACTTCCTGTTAAAGCTAGCTATGCTGGAGTACAGTTCAGAAACAGGAAAAATTTAGAGTAACTACCAGCTCAGTGCTTATTTACTTTCAATCTGCATAAAAACTGCACAAACAAACTCTTAGTTGATTTACTGTATATTGAAAACATTTTAGTTTTTGATATTGTGTTTTTGTTCTTTGTTGTTTTTTATGCGTTTTAATAGAATTTGAGTTAACTTGCTATGTCCTATAGCCATCAATGTGGCATGGAGTGAACAGCTGTGTTGTCAAAAGTTTGGCTTTGTGCTTTTTTAGACTCAGGTTTCAGGTGAAAGTATTCTTTGATTAATGCTTTTCATACATTGTTTTACACCTCTGTCAATTTAAGATGAGAACCTCACTGGTAACCTATGTGGATGTCATGGCTACAGACATAAAACGGGCAGAGAGCGAGCCTTTTGGATCTGTTGATGACTGGCAACATGTCTGACTGAAACTTGTAAAGGAGCCATGTGACATCAGCAGGGCTTTGAATGTGAAAAGCCGAGCACAGCAGGCCATGTTATGAAACAAGACGTTTTCAAAGGGAGTTAATTAACATGAGTGTTCATGTATGCTGTGAATAGCAAGTTGTTTCGTCCAAACACAAGGTGGCAGACAAATGTACAAACAAACTGTGATGGAAACTGGTTTAAGCACATTTTAATGTCATAACAAGCTGAGCTGAGACTAAACAGATTTCAGTTTTCATGCAAGAGTGATAAACACACACTCAACATTTTGCCTGCAATCTGCAAACGGGTGATAATCAGCCTCTCAGCTTGTTTGCCATTTCCATTTCCATTTTTTTTTTTTTGAGGCAGTGTTACAATCTGAACACACACAGCCACCCATCAGCTCACCTCTTCTTTGATTAGTCTCCATAACAACATCACCATGGCGATCAGCGTGCAATGACTTTGGCTCTATTTCTGTAATATTGTGAGCTGACGTGGAAAATGTTAAAATCAGCTGACATGCACTGATAAACTGAGAAGGGTGGGGGCTCCTGTTGCATGCTCATGCTTGGACTTTAGCTTCCTTCGTGTGTTTGTGATTACAGTCAGATCTCTACACTCACAGGGCTGCATGCAGTAATGCAGTGTAAATCTGTCAGTTTTAACTTGATCCTTCAGTATATCTGTCAGAGTGAGACAGTGACCTCTGGGCTGAGAAAAGAGCAGCACTCTGTGTTTGGCTAGTGTGCAGGTGTTCTGCACAGTTTGATAATCACTACAGATTGTATTAATTCAGTCGCAGCTGCCTGGCCTGTCATCAATTACTGGATTTTTTTTTTTCTTCAATTTTCATCTGGTTAGTTTTTTTGCCAAATCTCTAGACTGAACTCATCCAGGGTCTGGTTTGGACAAAAGGATTGCCAGGCTAATCTTGATTCTATCCCATCTGGATGTTTTTATGGTCATGTTCCTTGGGTAGGTTTGGGGAATGTAAGCTTGTTTTCACTGCTTTAAATCACGCTGAATATTTTAGCATGATTCAAAATGTGTCTCCGCTGTTGTCTTATAAATATTCGTATCAGTGAATACATATTTCTCTCAAGTGTATGTGATAATAGATGTTCATTAATTTGTTTTTAGCTTAATTTGGATTAGACATAGGACAGTTGGTCATGAGTACCAATGTGTACTAAGCCTTCAAAACCAAAAAATTTTATATGATTTTGATACTATGGTTTAGGATCTTCTTAATAAGATTTTAAAGAGCAAAAAACTGCTGGAGGGATCAGAAAGTCTCCAATTGTATGAAATATAACATACATGTTGCTGTACATTATTGGTAAAATTAATTCTTTTTTTGCCCTAATCAAAAATAGTTTTCAATCATGCATTAAATTTAAATATGAAATGAAATATGAGCATGAACTATTCAAGAATGTTGGACCGGTAAAACTCTGTGTAGCAAGCTTTACATCCTGGGATCCCAAGGTAGTCGTCCATATGAAACCTTCCTCCCAAAAAGCAAAGTCTTCTTTATCCCATAGTTCACATTGGGCCACAGAGGAAAGGCCTCGCTTCATGTCCAACCTGCCAGCAGACAACAGCATTCTTCAAAATTTGATCCAATGTAAGGAAGAGCTGCTTCCTATGAAGGTAAAACAACCACAACAGACAATACAGAACAAGCTGTTTGCATCTTTTTCTCTCTGAGTTATGCAGGACTGGAACCAGAGACTGATCAGCTGTTTCCCTCCACTAAGAGCTGAGGACCCGCATAAAGACCTCTGCAGTTTTATCTCTCTTTGATCTGCACTGTGAATTGGTTTATACCCATTAAATTGTTCCAAATTATCTTTAAAACTAACTAAAACTCATTCCAGATTCTGTAATATAAACTTTGGATCTTAAGATTATAATCTATTGTAAACTGTGGCATCTTAAGTTATTTTATTGATAATGGGTTTTTACAGTCGTTTTCATTCGTCTGTTTTCCTTCTATGTGAACGTAGGAGCTATTTATTTTTGTTGGGTTTCACTTATTTAAAAGTTTTTAACTGAGAGATGTTTAACCTAGAGTTAAAATGCTTTTGATCACGAATTCTTACATTTCAAATTGAAATTGGGAATTTATTGCATATTTGTGCAGAATTTGCTGTTTGGCAATGAGCATTAGTAAAAATCACTGTCAATTTTCTGTCTTCATAAAAAGGGCTCACATTATCAATTTTTTTAAAGCTTAAATTGTCACACTTTGAAAATCTTATTCAAGTCGGAAGCAAGAATTAGAGGCTGGAAAAATCCTTCTGGGGAGAAATATGTATTTTTCAAAGCTTTAGGTAGAAATTTCTTCCCCAGAAACAGTTTATGAAAAGAAAAACATGAACTCTTTGTTCATATTTAAAGGGGAAAAAAATAATGTTCGGAATTTAGAAAATAATCTAAATTCCCACTGAAGTAAATGTTTGAAGAATGTTATAAAAAATAAGAAATACCTTTGTTTGCCTCACAGTGTGGAAATGAATGTGTGACAATGGCAAAAACAGGTAGACAAAAGAAATAAAAAAGCTGTACAGCCGAAGAAAAAAGAGCCACCTCCCAGAGAGGAGGAAAGAAAGGAATACTGTGCAGTTATTATTAAAAGGCAAAGTGATGTTAACATTACAAGGAAAAATAGAAAAACAGCAGCCAGCTGAAAGACTGAAGCAAAAAATTGTGACAAACTTGACTGTAAAAAAAACAGCTCTAGAGCAGGTAAAAAAAAGAACCTTCAAATATCCATTAACATAAATGTTCCCTAACATCTGTAGAACACATGCTCGGGCGATTAGAACAGTACAACTAATACCTGAGTTTCATACGGCAGTAAGCCTCATAGGAGATGTCATTCTGCCTAAACCAACCTGCTGGGCAACATGTACTTTGTTGGCAAGATGTAAGAAAAAAACAGCTGCTGAAAGAATGCCACATTAGTCACATTTGCAGTTTACCAAAAGCCATGTTCTGTTAACAGAAAATATTTTACTTTCTAGCCTTCATGCTAAATGCTTTGAGATGTAGAAAGCAAATATTTAGAAATCACTATGGGAATCTTCTTCTGTAGGGACAGGAAAGCTGATCAGAGTAAATGGTATTATTAATAGAGCTAACCTCTTAGAGGCTGCAACAGATTTGAGACTAAGGCGAATAAACATTGAATTTAAAGGAAGAGCTACAAGTTTGAACAAACTATTTTTCCCTGTCAGTCAAAGTTCAGCTCTAAATCCAGACGAGACACAATTATTGCAGAATCTCCATTAAGTCTATAGGAGCTTATGTTATTTTACAAAGAGGAGTTGTGCATAAACATGTGTCTCTAGAGATAAAAAGCTAGTAGAGAGCAACCATGCAACTCTACTGAACTAAACCATTATTTGTATTTAGGGGTGCTAGAGTAAAAAGTTTAAATAGATATGGGTGCTACACTATAGATTTATATATGTGAAATATATATTGTATATATTTCATTTGGTGTCGCGATTATGGACTCATTTAAATGAGTTTAATTAGAGCAAATTCTGTTTTTACAGTCATGAAACGTTAAAAAAAATTAAAAGGTTAAAAATACTTTTCACTGAACATGATTACTTCATGTAATGACATTTGGACACAAACACAGGAAGAACAATAGCAACCTACCTCGACGAAATCAAAGGACAACATGAGCAAGATATTTCAAAAGCAGCATTTTTAGACGACCACCAAAATGTCAAATGTCTGCAAAAATAAAAATATCAAAATGAAATCCCTGCAGATGTGGCCCTGCAGCTGTAAATTCTTGGAAGATAAGACTCTATTCCCTTCAGAGACACAAAGCGTTTGGAGGGAAAGGAGCTTTAAATGGTAGATAAACAGATCTGTGCTGGGGTTTGGGTGATGGATCTCTGACATCCAAGTCCCGATCTAGATTCACTTTTACAAGTTAAGCAGGTCTAGTACCGTGAAGCTAACAGCTGTCCCACTTATGCTCTGATTCCAATTCTTTACAACTTCAGTGAGCTGCTTGCTTTGAAGCAAGGTCAAAAATACTACATGTCAGGATTCATTTGTTAGAACCTGAGAAGTGGTAAGAAATCTACCTTTATTGGTCAAACTCATCTCCTACAGCTACTCCTGAATTTCAGGACCATACTCTCAACCTGCATAGATTATTACACCAGATGTCTTTCCACTCCAAGCCTATAAACCTATCTTCCTTCAGAGAATATAATTAAACATTTACTGCCTGCAGCAGAGACTTCCTATCATAATTTCATAAGAGAGGATTAATAAAAACAGTGCATTTGTGGTCATTTCACTGTGACAAAATCATCAGAGGAACTATGCTTGGAGGGAACTGTGTCTCAGACACACTCATAGCACAGTACAGCTTCACGTGCACATCTGTAAGCCAGAGATAGAGGCTCTAACTGTCCAGCATGTCATTAAACAGTGCTGCTGCAGATTTATATTCTCTTAGTTGTGCCATATGAGCCTGCATGGTCACATCCAGAATGTGCAGATGTATTAAAACACCACATACACACATTTCACATCAAAGCACCCAGTCTAAGAATGGATTTTATATTCTGGAGGGGAAAAAATATCCAGACTCTGTGCTTGATGGAAACAGTTGTAAAGGAGAAGCAGGTTGTTACCGTGAAAATGACAAGAACTCACATTTTAATCATTATGGATAAATAAGCAAGCAATTAGCTAGAGAAGATAATCGGGAGTAAAGAAGTAAACTTAATATTTTTGATTTTTTGTCTGGTTTCAAGCAATATTTACAACATCAGTACTACCATCTGCAGGCTGAGTGGGGACACAACACCTTTAACTACTTAGTCATGACTGCATTTTCTACCATGTGTTTAGCTGTGATGCCTTAAAGTAAAACAACTTAATTTTAATTTTGTATGATCAAGGGACTCAGTGAATATCTATATATACTGAAAATGGTCATAGGAATTATTTAAATTTACTGATTAAATTCAAAAAGGGAAACTAAGGTATATTTTCTATTTGAAATAAATGTCAAGAATTGATTTCTTTTCAGTTTGATGAATAAAATTAAAATAGATTTAATGATGACCTTCAGAGAGTTTTCAGCACTGCTTCTGGCGTCTTCTATTTTCCGTTTAATAATACTTTATATAATCACTGTGCCTCAACGGTCAGCTGAGTTTGTTTGCTAATCAAACACAGGAAAAACAACATTCACTGAAGCTGTTTTTGGTACATTTGGAAAAGTGGGCAGGAAATCAAGTCCTATTGGAGAAGGAAATTAGCATTTCCAAAAAGCTTGTCCATGCCGCTCCACTCTTGTTCCTAACGGTGGATGGAGCAAGAAATGTGTGAGCAGACGTCAGCCTCTGATGAACAGGGATACATAGATGAGAGCAAAGTGTGGATGGCTGAGCCTGCCGGGGAATCAATCAAAGCTGTTTTTGAGGTAGGGCCTCGCTGCTAAACATCAGTGTGAAAAATAGACCACATCCATTTTAGCACCATGTTTGTTTCATTGCACACCTGAGCTTTTGTGGATCTGGTTTGATGATGGGTAAATAACTCCAACATGGGAAAAGAAACATTTAAATAATTTATTCCAAGTCAACATTTTCTCCCTTTTAGAAAAACAACACAAATTTGCAAAGCAGGTTTTAAAACATGAGGAGAAAGAAAAATACAACTATCTAAAGGAAAACGTTCCCAGTAACCCGCAGAAGAAATACTACATATCAAATATGTCTATAAAATATGGATTCACTTTATATCCGAGCACTAAATCAATGACCTAAAAACTGTACAGTTTCCATATTTAAAAAAAAAGGTTTATGACAGACTGTACTGCCTCACTGACAGAGAGGCTGAGAGCTTTAACTTCAGTCAAGCATGGTGTTGGCTCAACACAAATCTGTCTAAGGGCGGGAGTCAGTCCATTAGGAGCTCTTGCAGCAGCCTTTCCGCTCCTCCTGAGTCTCTCTCACAGCACTCAGTTGACTGGACAGGGTCACTGCGCTTATGGAGCCACGGGTCACCTCTCTGCTGGCCACTTTCTTGTGGATCGCTGTAGAAATCCAACATTTTAAGGTAGCATCTCAAGCTGTCAGTAAATGAAAGAAGATTGGGAAGAGTTATGTCTTCTTACCTGTGAGGACTTCATTGAAAGCAGCTTCTACATTTGTGGAGTCCAACGCTGATGTCTCCATGAACATGAGGCCTTTCTTGTCTGGAATAGCAAAAACTGGTTTATTTTTGAACTAAAATCCATGCAGCCCATAATAATACCATTAAATTCACCTGCAAAGTCTTTAGCTTCCTCTGTGGGGACAGTCCTTAGGTTCTCCAGGTCTTTCTTGTTTCCCACTAGCATGACCACCATGTGAGGGTCTGCGTGATCATACAGCTCCTTCAGCCATCGCTCAGCGCTCTCATAGGTCAGGTGTTTGCTGATGTCATACACTAACAGCGCTCCGACCGCTCCTCTGTAATACCTGGACCCACCAAAGAGCAACAGAGTTTAAATTGATTAGTTGGATTAGTTACTATGGATTGAAAAATGATTTACTCTCTTTTCAGTTTTTTTGTCCAGATTTTTGGGACAAGAGGAATAAAGTACGTGTTTTCTTCTTCTTAAATAAAAATCTAAAAAGTGTGACATGTATCACACAGTGATTGTGGACACTACCATGTCAAGAAGAAAGTTGCATTATCTATCCTTCATAAAGAGGATGGAGCGTTCGTGGTCATTAGCAGTCTTTGTTTTTTACCCGCCAAAGCATTTAGCATGGAGGCTAACAGCGACTTGCATGATAACCAAACCGCAAATTTCT
The DNA here is from genome assembly GCA_034780135.1 of Jordanella pulchra. Classification (NCBI taxonomy): domain Eukaryota; kingdom Metazoa; phylum Chordata; class Actinopteri; order Cyprinodontiformes; family Cyprinodontidae; genus Jordanella; species Jordanella pulchra. Next base: position 11,873 of record JAUZNJ010066452.1, read on the forward strand.
ACTCATTGATTACTCTCCTTGTCTCGCATGTTGAGTTTAAGTAAATCACCAACTTTTGGCAATATTTTATTATCTAATTCTTCTTTAAACTTCTCCTCAACTTTCACCATGACGTGTCCTCAGTGTTCCTTGAGCTCCACGATGCTTTTTCCTAAATAAAATGTCTTTAAATCTCTGAGGTCCTCCGAGAGGCAAAGGTGGATTCTGTTCATATCAATTTTTCAGATCAAGGACACAACTTTAAGATGCATCATTTCTTCCAAAAAGATAAATAAAACAATGCAGTCTCAAATGCGTGGACTGCTACCAGACTTTTTCAGAGCTGAACGAGTACGAGGTTTGGGCTCTTCTAGTGTAATTGAAATCTGAAGGCAGCAGGTCAAACTGGAGATTAAGGGTATCATAATAAAGAGGTCTAAATAATTACATACAATTATGTACCATTTGTGTTGGTCTATTACGTAAAATAGTCTGTAGCTTGTGGTTGTAACTTGATAAGATGTGGAAATCTTGAGGGGGTGGGGATCATTTTATAAGGTGATGCATTAAAAAGTAGGTGTGATAAGTGCAGAGGAGGTGCAGCTGGTAATAAAAGTAAAGTGTTACTGAAACTGACACACGTGAGCTGGAAATTAGCTGCTCACTTTATTATTTTGTCCATTTGACTCAGTTATACTAATCATGTCTCTGTGTGTGTGTTTGAACTTCTTTATTATTTATTTTCTTTCTAAGTTGCAGTAATTGGAGGAAACATCCACTTCCCAGATATTATTATTACAGCAAATCTATTACTATATTTATTATCACTTATCTATTAAGGACCATTTTGGGTATATTTACTAACTGTCTGAGGACCAACAGGCCTTATGGGGACTGAAAGGCAGGTCCTAATGTGGAGGACCCTCATTTTTAACAGTACAGAGTCAGTTTAGAGGTAAGATAAGAATTTGCCTAAGTTTAGGGTTAATTTCAGGGTGTAAATGTTAGGTTTAAAAAAAATGTAAGTTTTAATATGGATAGAAATACAAACTTGTGTGTGTGTGTGTGTGTGTGTGGGTGTGTGTGTGTGTGTGTGTACTGACGCTGAGGTGATGGCCCTGTAGCGCTCCAGTCCAGCTGTGTCCCAGATTTGGGCTTTGATTGTGAAGTTATCCAGCTGAACAGTCCGCGTGCTGAACTCCACTCCGATGGTGGTGCGGCTGTCGTGCAGGAACTCATTCTTGGTGAAGCGGGACAGAAGGTTGCTTTTCCCCACACCGGACTCCCCTATCAGAACCACTACACAGACACACAGTTCCTATTAGCCCATTTTAGGATTTATTGAGTACGCTTACATAACTTTATGTTTCCTGAAACCAAAGTGGATCAGATACTCTTTATCTCATCTCACATTTGCAGACTTTCTGTCACACTCACTGGATGCCTCACTGTGTGACATCACACCAACGTGGCACATCCATGCTGAGTGTGACTTCAGTCTGGAATAAGGGAAGTAGAAAATCAGTGCTACTCTCAGAACAAGTACTACGATAAACTGCACATACCGGTAATCATCTGGGTTAAAGGGGGAGAATAAGAACACATTTATCTAATAGGTCAAAGGTTATATAGATTATGGTCAAAATAGACAGGAAGTATTCACTTCCTTATTTCTCTGCTCCATTTTCTTTCTTGGAAACAGCAGCAGCATTCAGCTTAACTCTGCTCTATCTTCTGCGGTTAGCTGTAATTCTCTACTTCTTTTATAATAACTGAAGTAAACATGGCTTACCTTTAAAGACAAAGTTGTATGAATCATCTGAGCCCATGCTGCATTCAGTGGCGATGGGTCACTCTTCCTCCTGATAAATATCCAGAAGCCACTTTTGAATTTTTAAGGATTTATTAAAAAAGAAAACAGAAAGCAAAAGTATTCTCTCTAGTTTTATATAAAGGTGGAAGAAGCCTAAGAAATAAAAGCAATCTCTGCTCTTTATTCAAGCAGCTCCGATTTGAAGACTGAATAAGCAGGACTCCAGATTGCTCATCAGCTGACACCCAAAGGAGGGCCAGGAGGAAGGAGAGCAGGTGGAACAGGTAGAGCCACTCGCAGATACAGACTCCACCTTCCGCTGCACTCCCAGACTCATTTGTATGACAATAAACCTCGCCCTGCAGGTGGAGGAGTGTGAGTTGAGACACGTCACCCTTTGACCGCCGGTCTCATGTTTACAAAGCCGGAAGAACAGCTCGGTTTGACCCGGTGCTCCGATTTCCATGTTCTTTTTTTAATGCAAGCTATTTTTATGCTTATCGAATTAATAGTAAATAGATAAATGATAATGGGGGTGTATCTGGCTTTCATATTTGTAAAGAGATACAAACCCTTCATTTTATTCAGTATTTAAGTAGATTTTTACAGTTACGTTCTTGTGTACAAGAATTTGGTCATTATTTTGTTGAAGATCTAGTTAGCAGATGATCTAAAAAATTGTTTCTTTCTTTAAATAAAAAAAACACAACTTTGACAGAAATATGAATAAAGAATCCGGTTATTTGGAGATTTTCTCTAGTGGGGTCAGCATCTAAGTTTCAGATTCAAATATTTACAAACATATTTACATTATGAATCCTTACTTATTTTATTCACCTTTTCTTTGGAAAAGTTGCAGGAAAACTAGAGATTTATGTGAAGTTATTAATATGTTTTCTAAAATAAATGTGGTTTTGATATACAACATGCAAGAACTCCTTTCTTAAATCTTGCTCCACCTTTCCACAGGATCAAGATCCCTGAACATTAGCCCGCCTTTTCCAGTTCAAATCCATAATTCAATCCACCCTTAGTGACTCTAATAAAAAAGACCCAAGGCATAATGCTGCCATCACCAAACCTGACAACACTGTGTTTTTGGGTTCAAAAAGCTTGATATCAACTCAGCAGTATGGCCAAAGATCAATCTTTGTCTCATCTGAGTACATCATATGTAGACTGGAAAGAAATCTTTATCATATATTGGGGGGACTTTGTAAAACTTGTTTTGAAACAAACATTCAACTTTTATTGGTAAAAAATTGTGTTTGACTTTATATTGAAATATTTGAACGGGTTTTACCATCTGTAAATTGTTTCTATTTTCTCCAAGTTCAAGTTACTAGAATGTCATTCGCTTCATCCGAGTTATAAATCTAACTTATTTATGCTTACAGGTTCGTTCCATACCAGGAGAAACTTTAAATAAAACTAAAGGAATGCTTTGATATCTGTTTAGAGGTGTGAACAAACTTCCAGCCATGTTCTGCTTGGATCACAATGGATCTATGGAAAGCATTTGTTCAAGGTGCAACTTGCTAGGGGACATTTATTCAAATGTCAGAGGGGGTGTATCCATGTTTGTTTTTAGCATGCATGCAAAAATGTGTCTGTATGGACTGGAGAAAATGCACAATAAATTCAAATGAGTGCAACAAATTCTTGTTTTATAGTAATTATATTGAGAAGAAGAAAAACAAAACAAAAAAACAACTATATATATAATTATATAGACATATACATATATATATATATATATATATATATATATATATATATATATATAGTACAAAATGTCTGATTCTGTACTTGCTTGAAATAATTATTGTGAATAAACAATCCCACTTCTTAGAAGCATGTTTTATATAATAAATATGTTTGATAAGTAACACTTATGTTTAAATGAAATTTGGTAAAAACTAATTTGTTTTATTAAACAATTTTAACCTTAAACGTTCCACTTGTCTAAACTCGGATAAATGGACTTCCATACCAAAGCATTGGGTCTCTGGGCTTTACTCTGTTTCTCATGAATCATATCAAAAGACAAAGCTGTCTGGCCTTAGGCTTGGAAGTGGATGTTTCCTCTACTTACTGCAACCTAGAAAGAAAAATTCTACCAGTTGTACTTGTGTTTCTAAAATGTAAAAAAAAAAAAAAAAAAAACTCAAAACGGAATTATTAATAAAAATCTAAACTGACTATACAATTCTAATACAAAAACATGCTTTGGTTGTAACTTTAGGTTTGTTGTACTGTAGCAGGGTGAACCTCCACAGGTGTCTTGAAGATCCAAACAGATTTTCTTCCAGGATCGATCAGTTTAGCTCGTTCCAGCTTCCTCAACCCGGCTAAAGAAACGCAGCCCTTAAACACAGTGCTTCCACCACAGTGCTTCACTGTGGGTTAAGCTAATCAAAAGGCTCACCAGAAGAGTTTTTATTTTATAGCTGTGCAAACAAGGATTTCTTTAGTTTTCTTTCACCATTGGCTCTCCTGCAGCCACCCTCCCATTTTGGAAATATACCATCTGTCCTATTTTTGGATTTCTGCGATGGTGGAACCATTAGCTGCTTGTCCGATTTCCATTTTCAGCCAATGGATTGACCGGTTCTCTGTTCAAAGATTGAGATATTGTTTCACAACCTTCACCTGCTGAATCCTTGGTCTGAATCCTTGACAGAACAGCTGGATTTATAAAAAATTGACTCTTACACAAAAAATGACTATTTATACATTAGGTGACAACTGATGGCAATTGGATGTACTGGATTTTATTTAGAGTGAGCAGAATAAATGGACAAGAGAACATTTATAACCCTTTCGAATTTCTTTCTAAAGATGTTTATAACTACATGATTTTGGTCTTTCACATAAGCTTGAATTTCTGATATGACAAAAAGTGAAAAAGCTTGAATGCTTTTTTCCCCCCAAGGCACTGGATCCTGATGTGGGGAAAAAAAGATTGAACCATGTTCCATGCTTTTGCAAGCTGCAAAGTAATCCCCATTATATACCTTTATATATATAAAAAACAAACTTCAAGGCAAATGTAATCTTTTATTTCACACTTCCCACTTAAGAAACAACATTGCAGAACCTTTAAAACTTCTGGACCATCAACACTCTGTAATCAAAATGACACAGGGGTTAACGGTTTTTGACCATGATTTATTACTTTTTTTTAGTACAGTACTGTTAAAAGTTAGTTCCGACATTTTCAACTGGGAGATGGATTTCTTTATTTTAATTCAGCTGAGGTCAACAGACAAAGCAAAGCTACTGAAGCAGTTGCCAGGTTCACCACAACTACAAATGCTGAGAATTTCAAAAAGGAAAAAAAAATAATAGTAATAAAAATAATAATAATAAACAACCTAGATTTTTTTTTTGATTGGAGCAAAGAACAGTTCCACCAAACGAACAGTTTTCTTAAAGCCTTTCCAATATGTCATATTTTGACTTTATTTCCACATGTAATTTATGTGAAATAAATCAGGATCATATCTAGGTACTAATTGCACCTCAAACAGAAAGAGATAACAGAAGGAATAATCAAATTGTAATTAAAATAAAGATGGTTTGTAGAATTCATATGCATGATAGCAGCCTGTGCTTCAGGGAGGCTGTCATGTGAAAAACAATTAGGGTTACAGTTTAATCAGAGATGGGGGGGGGAGTCTCATATCCCAACTGAGAGAGGCTGGTATTTCCTGGTTGGGGCGGGAAAACGGGACAAGCGATAATGACTCAGGGAGGGTGGGGGAAGCAATTTTTAAAAGACACTGTGATCTGGGCACTTTGATCCGGAGAGACAAATTAAAAGTTTTGGAGGATGAAAATGTGGAAGGCGCTTGCAATAAATAGTGAAGCTGTTGTGGCAAAAGCAGCTGTGTGTGGAGACTGTTGAGAAGATGGAGGGAAGGAGATCGGGAAGTCCGTGAACGCCTGCTCTCCTGATGGCTTTCAGGATCACGGTTTATAGAGCAGGAGACTACCAACCTGCCTAATAGGAACCACGTACGACACCAAGACGACCGCCCGTAATGTCGCACGTGTTGCATCTGAGTAATGTAAATGTTTGCCTACAGAGTGCTACTTCAGATTGTTGTGGAAGAAATAATTAATGAAAGAAAAGGGGGAACAATGGCCAGGAGTCCCTTTCTCTTCACATCAGTACACCCTCTGAGGAGAGAGTGGTTCAGTCCGACCCCTACAGCAGACGTTTTCAGGTGAGGCTGGTTGAATGTTGCCGAACATAAGAAGCGAGGAGGGGAAAAAGGGAATGATCTTAGAACAGATGAAGAATGAGGGCCTTTCAGTTCTTGCCCAAGTTTCTCCTGCAACGTTTGGGACGATACACATACATTTCTGTTGGTTCTCTCTGGATGCTGGGTGTGTTATGTGTTATTTGTGTGTTTGTGAGTGTGTCTGCATCTCTTAATGGTACTGTATGTTTATGAGGGCTGTGAACCCAGCAGTCTCTCGATAGCGGCGTTGATGTCTCCTCCAGTAGCGATGAGGGCCTGCAGGTTGGCCTCGCGGTTTATGAAGCCCATGGCATTCAGCTGGTCCAGCTGAGTCTGGAACCGCACCTCTGGGGTTTGGGTCTAAAGGAAAACAGTCCACAGAAATGTAAATCTGACCAACAACACCACATGTACCATGATGTGATTTTATTTGTGTGGTTGTGTACCGTTGCGCTTCCTCCTCCACCTCCTCCAGCAAACATCTGGAGCATCTGTTGCATCAGCTGCTGCTGAGCAGGGTTTGTTGCAGCACTGCTGGGGGAAGAGGCAGGGTTCTCTGCGGGAACAGCGCCTCCTGTGGACCCTCCTGGAATTCCACCTGTCATCAAACTGGGTAGAAAAAAAATAGATAAAACAAATCACAAGTTCTGAATTAAAAGCCTTTACTAAAACATAATGGGGAAGCATACCTGGGCATAAGGCCTGGGGCTTCTGTCTGCAGCGTCTGAAGGCCCTGCTGGATCTGCATTAGAGCTTGCATGGCCCGGGGGTTGGTCATAACTGACAGGGCTTCGGGGTTCTGCATCTGAAAAACAGGCACATTTCAGATGGGAACAGATGGGAAGGGATTTATTACAAGGGGTGAAAATACCTTTTTATTTTTAAGCTTTTTATGCATAAACATTGTAATATCTTATCCCAGTCAGACATAACCCATCAACCCTAAATAGCTCTCAATCAACATCTGAAACTAAAAGAGTCAAAAGCAGAATAAATGTGAAGGAAAAACTTCATTTGTAGTTTTCTAAACAAAATAAATCAAAGAAGTTAAACATTTGTACTTCTGAGATTTGTTTATACTTTTTCTACTAAGACATTACTTACATTAATCATAGAAGAATAAGTTAATTGACACAGAATATAAATCTAATCTAATAAAGAAATAAAACATTCATAGTTGGCTTCAAAACCGAAAGACATTCTGTCTCATAGCAAAAGAGTGTTAAATACTGGCTTTCAATAACACTAAAAAAAATGGTAAACGGAAATGGCTTTATTTTCCTAAAAAGACGGAAATGAGATTGTTTAAGGAGCAGCGCAACCCAGTTCCTAAAATGGGAGGATTGTGATGGAAAAAGGAATGAAAGAACAAAACTGAATGGATCTCCAACACTAGTGTGAAGAATATGGACATTTTAAACCTCAACAACCTGAATATAACTTAGGAATGATTTTATTTTTGTTTTAAATGGAAAAGAAAATTATACCTGCTGCAGAAAAATGGGCAGCTGAGCTCTGAACTGTTCCTGCAGCTGAGGGTTTCCAGCAAATAATGGATTATTCATCATTACCTGGATGAGAGAAAGAAATAAGGCATTAAGGATATGGCTGAGGCAGCAGTCTACATTGCCTGATCAGAAATGTTAAATCTTAGATCAGAAAGCAAAGAATTTCAACCAATGTAAATACAGAAAAAAGGGGAGATAAATTTATATTCCTTTTTTTACCCCCCCAAAAATTGATAATACGCAGACATGCATGTGTGTAAATACATTCATCAGATTCTCACCTGTGAGGCTAACTCTGGGTTTTGAGCCAGCGACTGCATCATGCTCCGCATGTACGGGGCAGAGAGCATATTCTGCATCAGCTGAGGGTTTTCCGAGATCTGTTGGAGTAGACTTTGCATTCCCGGGCTATTGAACATGCCTGCAGCACAAATAGGAACAGGCTCAGAAGTGAATGTATCCGAACAGGGATGAAACAACACATCAACCTCACCAGACCACAACCAAAACTGGAATCACAGGAATGACAGGAGATGGCAGAACAAACCCGGTTTTATGTCCCAACAACTGAAAGCTTTCAAAATAAAAACTGACGTGTTTCATTTTCTCTGTATTATTTCAAGAGTCCTACTATCAAATATAGAAAAAACTGTTTTGTTTTTTGTAATTTAACAAATAAAAGATCTCGAGCTGTGCTTAAAAAATGTAAAAGTCAGTTACAGCTTTATCAATCAACTTATTATAACAAGGCAACAACAAGAACTACATCATCTCCCACTTCAAAAGAAAAGTCTCCAACATTAACATGAGGGTATGAGGTTAAAGAAAACACTTCCAGGCATGGGAATCGTGATATCAGTTCACACTCGCTTTTCCACAAGCCAATAGTGACATGATGGCACTTTGAGACAGAATTCTTTTACAGGTGAAGTTTATTATCTTATCTATTATCTTTTCCATCACCTAAGTCATGTTCAAATAAAACACCAGCAAACTTCTCCAACTCACCATTTCCCAGACTCCCAGGATTGATGCCGAGAGGGTTGGACACACTCGGGTTGGTGGTCCCCGAAGTACTAGTGCTTCCTGTGGTTCCCCCTCCGTTGTCAGATGCGTTCGAAGAATTTGGGGGCCCCCATGGATTAGGTAGGGGCTCTCGGTTCTCTGTCCGCGATGGCTGAGCACCAGACTCAGAGGACCCACCAAGAGCTGAGAACGGGTTGCTTCCAAACTACAAGAAAATGGTTTCATTATAACACAAGCTTTCACAAATTTCACAGACTGTTTAGGTGAAACTGCATTGATTGTACAACAAACTCTGCTAATAAAGCCGTTTCTAAAAACAGATCAAAGTCATGACTGACTCTGTGATCTGTAGTGATTGCTCACAGATACCTGCTCTCTTGCTGCACTGAACATGGGCTCCTGGATGTCCGTGTACATCCTCCTCAATGCGTTGTAACCTCCTGGAATGCTCTCCAGGTTGCTCAGAGCACGGTCCTGGTTTCGCATCATTTCCTGCATCATGGCTGGGTTTCTGGCGAGCTCCATCGTCTGTGAGGAAAGATTAAAAGAGAAGGAAGCATAGCCGACTGAGGTTTATTTGACAGACCAGACCAAATGTTCAGTTATTAACATGATCCGACTGAAACATCTGAATTTTCTCCAGCCCTTAAGGCTTCTTTTTTCCCCTCACCTGTCGCATGAGTTCAGGATTATTGAGCATATGGGATATCTCAGGGTTGCGCTCCATCAGCTGCTGCATCTGTGGGTTGGCCATAATCATCTGCCTCATCAGGTCAGGGTTGGACATCATGTTCTGTACCAACGGGTTCTCCATGATCTGAGAGAGCATCTCTGGGTTGGACATGAGCTGCCTCTGCATCTGCTGCTGCAGCTCCATGAAATTAGCCGAGCCCATACCCAGACCAGCTAGACTGGCCAGGTCCCCAAATCCACCTAGAGAAGGTAAAAGCTGGTTAAGAATTGAACATTGGCCAGTAGAGTGTTTGATTAAGTAATAAACAGACAGACTCACTCATTATGTTCGGCGTCTGTGCGGGTGCGGGGCCGGACCCAGTGGGGCCGGCCGTGGAGGCAGGGTTGGCGGTTGGACTAGAGGTGGAGCTACTACCTACCTGAGTGGAGGCTGAACTAGAGGCTGAGGTGCTACCGCCATCTGCTGTCCTAAAGAGAGAATTTAAGGTCACATGAAAAAAGGTTAAAGCGACAACATTAAATTAGATACAAGCCTAATGGAAATTGTGTGGAAAACTGAATCACTTAACCAGAGAGCTTTATAAAAAAAAATAAAGGCGTCCTTACTTGTGTGCTGTTTTAATGACAAGGTGTACTGTCAGGCCATCTTTGATGCCATGCTGGCTCAGACTGTCACCGTCCTTCAAGATCTTCCCTGCAAAAATCAAAACCAACTGGTCCTGTTTGGCTTTGAAGCGCTTTGAGATCTCCTCTTTAAACTGGAAGACAGAAAATAAAAAAATAAATAAATAAATAAACGTTAAGGCTTCTGCACACTAAGATCATTAAAATAGCTCTCCAGTTAGGCCATATTTTCACCAACAGGAAGGGCTACTTGTTAAAAAAAGACGCATAAAAAGTCCATTTAGTCCACAGTGATCAGTGTTTACAGGGATTGAAGAGTCTAACAATTCTTGCTGCACATTGAGTCACCGGGCTAAAAAATGGCTCACGCTGTTCCACACGCCCGTCATTAAGAGCCAAATTCACAAACCTTAAAGCAAGCTGTCAAGCAATATAATACTGCTAATCTAATATTATGTTTAAAATTAAATATTTTGGTTTTATTATATAAATCAAAACTGAAGCATTTGTAAACAGTATCGATGTAGTGGTCTATGTCTATGTGAGAATATGAGTTCTGTCTTATTCTAAGTTCTCATTTTCTAGTTTTAGTCACTTTGTTTCTTTTCAAATGAATACGCCTGTTATTACCCAAAGCCAAAATTAAAATAATTTCACAAATGCTCCCGTTTCTTATAAAAATATGGAAATCTGGGTGTTTAAAAGAGCAAAATGCAAACACTAAAAATCACAGAAAATGAACAGGATTTGGTGACATCTTGTGGGGAAACAACGGTAAACACTGCATCGCCATATTTTAATCTTTACCAGTGAGACTCACAGGAAGCTTAGGCAGGGTTATCTTTCACGTCCTCCACAGATATTAAGAAAAAAAATATCAAAGTATGTAACGCAGGGAAACAATGAAAGAGGATATAAAGATGTTGATTTAAGCTTCAAAAAAACTTTTTTTGTTTCCGTTTCCATTTAACTCCAAATAATGAAACCCTTTAAAGAGGATCCGTCTAAACCATACCACAAGAAGTAACCACCTAACAAATACTTCATCATGTGATTATGTCTAATATTCAGACCATACAGATTAAGGCGACATCAGCCTGGTTACCTTCAGTGTTTGATGCATGAGGCAACCAGCAGGTTGATTCAGACAGTTTGAGTATGACTGATTTTAAGCTTTTACAACAGTAAGTTAAAAAAAATATGATTAAGAACCATAGGAAAGGGAACTCTTTAGTTCAAAAAAATCATTTTGGATGATATAGAGACTATATGGACATGATATTAACTTTTTTTGTTTTTGTTTTCAATGGCTATAAAAATACAACACAACAAAAAAACAGAGTTGCTTTATTTTAAAAAGTGTGATAATATTTCCTATAACTTTTAGCGAATTAATAATTAGGAAGAGTAAAACAAAATACATTAAAGCTGCAGTGGAAGTATGACCTTATCAGACTGATGTTATTGTGGCTAAATGGGGGAAATAGTTTATTTCTAAGTAGTTCCTCGGTTAATTTAGATTTACAGTAAAGTTATTTAATTATTATCTATTTCTACAGTGGTCTCAGCATTTAACGAAAGAGGGGCAGAGATCTGGACTTTGACTAAGCGATTGCAACATCTTTATACTTTTCTTTTACACTGTAGAAACACTGCAGCTTTACGGTTACTGTGCTTGGGTTCATTGTCCTTTTCCACGACTCGATCTCAGGCCAAATCTACCTGTCAGGACTGGACATTCAGACCACAAAAGCAGTAAATAATGGCCAACGCAGTGACCGCGAGGAGTTTATCCTTTAATGGAATGAAACAAGCCCCTGGATCATGTTAAACTGTTTTAATGAACTTGGTGTGCTGTCTGTCCAAACAATATTTAACAGCTATTCATAATATTTTTTAGATGTAACTTAGAAAACCAATTATTCTAAGTCCTGGGCATAAAATATTCAAAGTTATATCTTCATCCAATGACTGAATGCGGATCAACACCTTTGTTGCCTGGTAACTGTCAATAAATAAATAAATAAATAAATAAAATTGTCTATTCCCAAGTATGGGACTTTTTTTTAATCAAACTTTTCTAAAGA
>JAUZNJ010066463.1:0-26565 GCA_034780135.1 Jordanella pulchra
GAATGAACTGTCTTTGTGAAGTGCCTTGAGATGACATGTGTTGTGATTTGGCGCTATATAAATAAACTGAATTGAAAATTGAATTGAATAAACCAGGCATCCCCAAACTCGGCCCCCGAGGGCAGGTGTCCTGCAGCTTTTAGAGGTCTCCCTGCTTCTGCTCCCTGCACAGCTTATTTGCATTAATAGGTGATTAACAGGCATTTGCTGAACCGCAGTATTCAGAATCAGCTGTGCTGAAGCAGGGAAACCTCTAAAAGCCACAGGACACCGGCCCTCAAGGACAGAGTTTGGGAATGCCTGCAATAAACCAGTCATTCTAACATTCTAGGACTTTATATATGCTGACTGAGAGGCACTCTATAACCCAAATTGAGGAACAGACACCATATACTCTGCTTAAGATGAAATTAAGCTTGAACAAGGTAAAACAATCTTTTACTTTTTCTTAGTGGCAACAACTGAGCTTTTGAGAATCAAACTCCATCTCGTGGACACTCCCAGGCTTTTCTTCTTTGGTTTTTCGCTTTTAGCACAAACCTCAGCCTTTTTTTCAACTGCCTTACAGCAGGTGTGGTCAAATCTACTTCCCTGAATCTTCTTCTGAAATTTACTGGATTTGGGTTCCTACACTAGCCCTAGGAAACCCATTACCTTAGCCACTGGGTGGTGAAACTGCTTGGAATCTTATTTCCAATCTGTCTTGTCTACCTTCTTTTCAAAATTCAGATCCATTGATCAAGTTTAAAACAACAGTAAAGTACAACGTTGGCTTGATCCATCAGATGTTTGCCATTAGACTAATGGCAACAAGAACTGAAACTTCAGCTTCATTTCCCTCTTGTCTTAGGGAATGTCTTCTTTCTTGCTACAGGTTTCAGGGTCATTGGGGCTTCTCTCTTTCATTTTTTTTTTTTTTTTGCCTTTTTACAGCACTAGTGGCTCGTTTTTCTGAAAGTGGGCTGACAGGAAGGGGGTATGAGAGAGGGGGAGAGACATGCGGGAAAGGACCACAAGCCGGATTCGAACCTGGGTCGCCCGCGTCGAGGACTAAGGCATCCATACATGGGTCGTGCGCGCTAACCACTGCGCCACCTGCACGCTCCCTCTCTTTCCTCTTTAATCAATCCAGCAGGGGGAAGCTTCTTCGGGGTGCGATTTACTTTCTAGTCAATCAGAACTTTCGGTACACTGCTGAGGTCAAAAACAAACGTGTGCACACACGTAACCAATGTGACAAGTCCAAACCTTTTATAACAACAACTTCCTCTTTTAGCATTAAATACATATCCAAACTCAATTTTGATCTTTATTCCGAATAATGTCTTTATGAAATCAGCTGGTCTACATCTTTTACTCACCTGTATTTTCAAAGTTGCCTAATTAGTTCTAAAATTTTCAAAAATTTCCCAACAAGTACTCTTGGAGTGCTATTCCCACAAAATTTCCCCTCACAAAGCCATAATATGGAACAATGAAGATATTACTATGAGGAAAAAAAATCATATTTTTACAGAACAGGATGGATTAAAAAAAAAACTTTATTTTTGTATGTGGCCTTTTTGATTCTCACAGTATGCTGATTAGTTCTGAACATTTTCTTCATCTAAAATTCTAAAATAACTGACATCACTTAGTAAAAATCTGTTTTCCTTTTGACAAGAAATATTTTTTGTTAATACTTAAAAAAAACATAATGATCTTTATTCCATTTATAAAAGCAATAAAATGAAAAAAAACTTTCAAGGTGGAGGAATACTTTTTATACACAGTGTATTTTGACCATTTATTGGCTCAGATACTGGGGGCTTTATAAACCCTCTAAACGTCCTTCTCCCAAATTACACCCTGGCCATCAGGACATGTGGACTTGGGTGGAAAAAAATCATTTAAGAATGACAAATTCAATTCAATTCAGTTTATTAATAAAGCTCGGATTTACAACTCGTCATCTCAAGGTACTTGACAGATTATTCAACCAGATTGGTTAAAAGTTTTCTATCTAAGGAAAACCAGGTGATTGCATTGACTTATTGACTCGACAGCAATCCCTCACACCAAACATGTATGTAGTGACAGTGGAGAAGAAAAACTCCCTTTTAACAAAAAGAAACCTCCAGCAGAACCAGGCTTAGTGTGCTGAGGCCGACTGGGGTCCAAGGAGACAGAAACAGACATACAGAAAGATGTACAGATATAAAAGGTAACTGTTAACTAGATCCAGGATTTTAAATTCTATTCTGGATTTAACAGGTAGACAGTGAAGAGAAGCTAAGATAGGATAAATGGGACCTCTGATTTTATTTTTCGCCAGAACTCTTCTGCAGCATTTTGGATCAGCTGGATTTAGTCAGAAGCCTCTGACTAAAGACACTCTTCTGAAGAGGATGCTCACTGTTGTCCATAATCTTTTTCAATTTATGAGTAATTCTGCTTAGAGAAATAATAACCAGAGGTTCCAGAGGTGTTCGTAGAACAGAGCTGGCCTTCTTTATTAGCTTGTTGAGCTTTTTTAAGTCACTTGCTCTGCTGCTGTTACCACAGCAGATGATGGAGGAAGAGATCACACTCTCTGCTACAGACTTATAGAAAATATGCAGCATCTTTTTGCAAACACCGAAGGACCAAAGCTTCCTTAGGAAGTCCAGTCTGCTCTGTCCCTTCTTATACAAGGCTCACAGTTGTGTCTCCAGTCTAGTTTGTTGTCCAGGTAAATACCATGTATTTATACTCCACCAGCTCCACATTTTCTCCCATGATGTTAACGGGATTCAACTTGCTCCTGTTCTGAAATCCACAATCATCTCCCTTGTTTTATTGACATTCAGGATCAGATGATTGTTTCCACACCATGAAACAAAGCTGTTCACCAGCTCGCTGTACTCAGCATCTTGTCCATCTTTGATGAACAAGATGCAACTATTTTCTCAAGAATTTTAGATAGAAAAGGAAGATTAGATATAGGTCTATAACTGACCAAGTCATCTGGGTCAAAATGGTCAATGAGACTCAATCCGAACACCCCTGAACCTACCGTCTCACCATTCTTATAGGTTCCTACTTATTTGGAGACATTCTACAAAATTCATATATAATATTCCTTAACTAAATAAGAGTCTTTTTATCGTTATGGAAGAAAGGGAAGATATATTAAGCCTGATTCAGATAGGGATACATTACAAGTTGCAGCATATTTTAATAACAGTCTTTAACTGTTAAATCATTCTACAATTATTAGCTCACGTTAAATATGTCCTCTAAAATTTATCTATCTGTATGATACCTTCAGGAGATGTGGACAGCAGACCTCCATGGCTGCAATGTGATTGGATTAGTTATTTTTAAGCAGCTGGTGATATGAAACAATAATGGTGGGAAAAAGAAAAAAAATACATTTTGTCTTTTAATGTTTGAGAGCTTGAATTTAAATTACATTTTTTAATATTTCAGTGTTTTAACATTCTAAAAACAGTAAGAACGTTATCTTTAAAAGTTAGTTTGGAAAATTGTTTCAGTTATCTTTATGCTCGGTTTCTCTTTACATGAGAAACATCTGACTTTGTCTAATCTAGAATGAATTTGTGGCTCAGACCTCACTTGCTAAGCTTTCCTCCCATTTGAGCCACAACAGGACCTACTGTTACACCTGACATTTCCCTTTCCACTCATAGAAAGTATTGCTGGCTCAGTGCTTCTGTGTTCCTTCTGTGTTTCCAGTCGGTCGTTCTCAGCGAGCATGGTTCTGTTAGCGGGTTCCTCCCATTGAAGGGCCGTTTTCCTTCCCACTACATCCATGGTCGATATGAGGGATTGCTGTAAAATCAATGACCATTCAGGCAACTGTTCACCATGACCAAGTTCTCATCCAGGATAATTTGATGATATCTGTTATATTTTCAAACTATTTGATAATGAACTTTTCTGACTGAAGGAACACTCAAGTTTTTTATTATGCTTACTGAAATCAAATGTGCAAATCAAAGACGAGACCAATCACAATAGCTTTGTGTTTGCAAACTTTATTTTGGTTGGGGGGAATGTTTGTGCAAGACGTCTGAATTCCTGAAGGTTAGGCAAAACTGGAATATCACATTTTCACACAGTAGAGAAAGAAAAAACCCTCCAGCTGCGGTCAGAACATGGTTGCTTCTTCTAATTTAAATTGGAGCAAAGGGAAATCTAGAGCGACTGCTGTGCTTCTTCAGCCCAGTTCACTTGAATGTGCTTCAGTAGATGATTCTTACAGTGCAAACAGACATAGACGGAGCTACTTCCGGACATGAAGTGGAACCATGAACCACAAAGCTCTGGTCCAGTGGCGGTTCTTGCATTGATAGCCCTCTGGGAAAGTCCCCCAGAAATGTTTCTTCCTCAACCAATTAATGAAAAAACTGATCAAAAATGCAGAATAAAACACCGAAAGAATGTGAACAGATTCGACACAGCTGATTTCACACATCAGGGACCCCAAGCCTAAAAAACACAAATCTGACACTTGTTCACCTCCCCCTGAAAATATAGCCCTGGGTATCCACCAGAACCACCACTGCTCTGGTTAAAAACCACCAAAACCAAATGTTCACTCTAGATTCCCATTTGCTCGCTTCACATCTTTGATTTTATTTTCTTCACAAAATTCTCCTAAAGCAACAGAACGAAGGCAGCAGCTCTCCCTAACGTCACCAGATTGTTTCTTATTGTTGTTAGCAGGCGCTAGCCGCTAGGCGTAGCCGGCCGGCTCAGAGGAACACCTGGTCACTTTGGTCGGTGAGTCAGCAGCAAACGGTAGACGCGGCGTCCCCCACAGTGTCGTGGCACGCTTCAGGACTTCGGTCCATCACACAGTATCAGTAGTTAGAAGTAGTAGCTCCCACGCCGCCTTCCCACATACACACATTAAAGATTCACTTTGTGCACACCTGTGTGCAGATAACCACGCTCTACAAACACACACACACACACTTGTCCACCATAAGCCCAGTGGAGGCACTTCATATGAAACTGTAGAACCTGACTTCAACGGGCTGCGACAGAACCAGAGATGGCTCAGTCCAATAGTTTAGTGTTTTATACTCATCTGATTGGCTGTTCAAAAATCCAAGAGGGGCTTGGAAGTGTCTCAAGTTTTAATTCTAGTCCATTGATTTCAGAACTGGTTTAATAAACAGCCTGGCTGAAATGTTTCCCTCGGTTCTTATAACGGCTGGGAGTCTGTTTTTCCTCTGATGCGCCCCATGCACAGTTACTATTTACAGACACACACAACAGATTAGTGTGTTGATTAAATTCAATAGCAGCTTTAAGGGACAGGCACATCACAAACAAAGCCCAGGGGAACAGAAAATAAGTCCCGTCAAGTTTAAATACCCCAAACTACCCTGGCTGCTTCGCTCCTTCACTGCCCCATCAGGGGATTTCCTCCTGATTTGATTTGCAGAGAATTTCTAGGACTTGCTAGATGTCTTCCTGATCAGGAAATGTGATCATATGGCTCTTATAAAGCAGGAGGTTATTCATGTAAATACTTCTTCAGGTTTATTGTTCCATATGGGGCTCCAGATGTGGAGGACCATACACCCATGAATAAACCTCCCATAATCCTAGTTGTGAATCATTTCTTGTAACTGGTGTGTTTGCAGAGATGAAACCAGTGAAGGAGCGACCAGAACCGGATCCAAAAACCATGCCTTTAGGATCTAAAGGACCTCAGGTTAAAGCTGAGGTGGAGACCGCCTACGAGCCTCTGAGTTTAACAGTCTGATTTTCTTCTGGTTATACACGTCTCATGTGCCTCCCTCTGGAGGATAAAACAAGTATGGCTTCAGGACAAAAGTTCACAGAAAAAAAAAAACATTTGTGAATCAATTCAGGAAATGAACTGAGAAAAAAAGACCTTTAAAACTTCTGCTACAGCCGCGCTCTGGACACCCATCCTTATTTCACTAAAAGCCCACAAAAAACCCAACTGGGACTGTCGGTCTGTAGATAAGGGATCTATCAGTTTGCATGAGCTTCCTAACTGGCATCATTCCACCGAAGGCGACATGATCTATTCAGAACCCAGAGTCCAGGCCGGTAATAAGTCAGAATAAAGGCAGAACTCCGATCCAAACACCGGAGCTCAGTCATACAGTCTGAGTGGAAGAAAGCTGTTCTAATTAAGGCTTTTAGGATGAAGTATCTCTGAAACCAACTCCTCTGCAGGCATGGGCCGGTTACTGGCATAAGAGCAGGTCTCTTGAACTGAATGGAGCCAAGAATAGTCTATCCCCTCCCCCGCCTGTTGCTTAGTACTGCCAGTCAGCTTGCCTAAAGAAAGCTACTTCACTTTTCCCAAAAAAGGTTAATTTCATTTCCGACATCAGCATGAAAACCCAGATTAAAAACACCACTCTGCCTGAGTGGGTCAACGACAAAACTCCTTCCATACGAGGCGCAGAAACACAAAAACGCTGTTCTCTGTTTCTGGAGCAACAAGGATCCATTAATATTCTGGTGAGGACTGGGCTTTTCCCAGCTCCTTACAAGGCTGTAGTGAAAACCGTCGATGGAAGGAGCGCTGTGGTTGACCTTAAAGTAGCAGAAATGAGTATTTACGGACACAGAGGCAGAAATCTGATGTTTGGAGAAAAAGCAGCAGCAGTCTGGTTTAGGTGAAGTCCTTTAAAACAAAAACAGGGAGATCCGGCTGACATGTCTGCTTAGCAGCTGCCAGGCAGCAGAGGAGATACTCCAACTAGCTAAGCTGCTATCGCTACTTTGTTTGAATCCTGTTACATAATTAAATTCACTGGTGACTATTTTAGATCATTATTAGTCTGAATTGAATAAAAATTAAACTAAGGCTATGCTTATTGTTATGAGCAGCGACGAATCATCCTGTTATGGAATCAGGTCACGGTTTGATCCTAAACCATTTATCACATGGTGAGAAATCTCTGCAGACGATTCAGGACACAAGGGGCCGACAGAGAGCGAGATGTAGATTCAGAGCGGAGAACAGGAAGGCAGAGCGGAGATCAGCAAAGCTGCTCCTCCTTCAAAGCTTTCAACCTGTCTGCAATTTAAGAAAATGCTGGATTTGCAAACACTGGCAGCTTTTGGCGACGAATTTTATTCCATTACTGTTAAAAGCAAAGATGATGTTCTGTAACTGGAATAAAGATTATTTGAGTTTAAGTGCAACCAAAGGTGTTACTTTGCTGTTTTTGCTTCAGATTTTTTCGTTTCAAGTAACTTTTTTTAATTCTATTTTTTTAACATATTTTATTTACTATGTTTTTCTTTCAAATTTCTGTTTTTTTTCAGATTGAGTCTCATAAATTGCCCCTTTTACAGATCACATTCTGATATGAGGCAGGCTTACCTCTGGAGAGAGGAGTGAAGACACAAATACGTTTACAACTTTTTTGTTGATGTAATTGTCAAGAGTGGCCCTTTGTACTGGGCTTGAAGAGAAAGTGATCTTAAAAAAAAAGGAATATGAAAAAGGAGGAAATTTATATTAAAAAAATATAATAAAATCTGCAAAATATTTAAAGTATAAAATATTTAAAAATCGGATTTTTCTTTTTAATAAAATCCAAAAACAAACACAGCAGGTTGAATGTTTTTGAAAATGTCCTTTCTAGATTGGATTTATCTATTTAATTATTTTTAATTTTGATGTGTGTCTCACTTGCATCAATAATGGAACAAAATTTGCTCCATAAAGGATCCGCATCTTTAAATGTTCACATGGAAGCCGCTGCTAATGGACAATATTACCTTCTAAAAAATGTTTTAAAATGTAATCTGTTATTGAGTTTTAAAATACCAGTGAACCTGTTTTACATCCATCTGGCATCTCCTGTCATTCTAAACAAACACTCAACGCTGATGGCAGGAAAGCTACAACATACGTTTGGAATTTAGTTTGATATTCAACAGGTCACGTTTGCAGAATACGAAGATCGGAAACTAGCTAGAAAATTGATGGATGTGCTCCTATGCCAGCCCATGCCTACCCCCCCCCAAACAAAAGCCACGATAAACAGGAAATGGTTTCTTTTTCCCTCCATATGGATGCCAGTGAGTCAGAGCAGCACCAACCTGGTTGCATTACAGCAGGAAAGTGGAGGAGATGAGCTGAAGGGAAGAGAAGCTTTTTTTCCTGGTTGCATTACTTGGAGTCATCGGTTTTGTTTTGGTTTTCACACGCAGACACACATCAATCCAACAACAACAACAACAACAGGATGCCTTCTGGTTCACATTAACTTTAGATAAATATGGGCTGATGGGAGTTTCTGCTCCTTGTGCCAAATGCTAAACTCTTACAAAGTTCTCTCTACAGTTCAAGTAGGGCGATCTACAGATTTACAACAACAAAAAAACAAAAAGCATCTGAGGATAACTATGTGAAACTGACAGAACAGAGAATGTTCACCCACAGAACCGAACCTGCAGAGATCCCAGACGTCTGTTTGAGACGTGAGGCCGACAGGCTCCTCCTCCTTCCGGATAAAGAGCTGCAGGTAACAGGACTTCCAAACGCTCACCTCTGGGCAGTCGGAAGGCCACAATATTTGCCAAAAGTCGGGAAACTAAGAAGCACTGAGACAGTCGTGATGCGACTCCAGCCTTAATCTGAACCCGAAGAGCAGCTGACGACGGTGATCGAGCTCAGAAGCTTTCGGTTTGAAACAAAAGCGACGACATGGCATAAGACCTGAGGAATATAAGGAAACACCACAACCTCCACGGCCTTCACACCAGGCGGGTGGAGCCGACGTGGTCGCAGAGTGGCGGGCCGTCAGACGAAGCTCTAAAGGATCGAGATATTCAGCGATGAAACTTAGAAGCTCAAAATGCTGTTAATGAAAACAGAAAAAAAACAACAGAGGAGGATAAACGCAGAGCTTAATGGTAGCCAGGGTGGTGGCTGTGGACCCCCCCGCTGTTGCCGGGCTCCTTAACGTGGCCCAAGGCGGACCTGTGCATCTTATGCATCATATCGAGGTTCTGCTCCTGCAAGGTGGGCAGCTGGAAGTCCTCGCCTAAGAAATCCATGTTCTGCTGCATCAGCTTGGACTGGCCGGCCGAGCCGTCTTTCCCCGGCCGGTATTTGGCTCCCGGGACACGGTCTCCTTGGAAACCAACCGGGAGGTCCTGAGGAATATTCCCATTGTTCCCTGCTGTGGTGGGGATGCTGCTCCATGAAGGCTGCATGTAATGCCCGTTCATGTACGACGGGGGCCCGACCGAGCAGCTGGCAGGGGAGGGAGGAAGTGGTTTATCAGCAGGGTGTTTCAGAGCGAAGCCCTGCGCCGAGCCAGGCAGCTTATGGGCATAGCTCAGATTTTGGGAGGGGAACGCGCACTCAGCAGGAGGCTCCATCCTGGGGTTTTTGCAGGGGTGCGCCCCCTCTGGAGGCTGCTGCATGTGGGCCAGCTGATGCTGGGCCCAGGAGCGTTGCTGCTGCTGCTGCAGCTGCTGCAAATGCTGCTGCTGCTTCTGTTGCTGCAGCAGTTGCTGCTGAAGCTGCTGCTGCACCTTCTCTCCGTCTGGATGGAAAGAAGCCATATTATTAGCGTTTGCACTGGGCTGTGAGTGGATCACAGCGCCGGGAGTCTGAGCGGCGGCTTTGTCAGGGTGGCCCATCATGAGGCAGCTGGAGACACCGCCCACAGCTGCATGCTGGGAGGACACCCTGGAGCTGGCGCTGATCAGCTGGTTGCGGCTGATCGGGCTGGGGTTGGCTATCTGACCCTCACAGACCGAGGTGGCGCCCATGCCGGCGCGGGCCTGGCACAGTTGGTTGATCTGATTCACGATGCTGCTCAGGTCTCCGGGCCGGTTCTGGTGCAGGCTGGCGGCCATGGACAGTGGGATGGTAGAGGTAGATACAGTTACATTTGGTGGGGCGTCTGCATCAGGGAGCTTCCGTGGAGCGTACTGTCCCGGCGGGGGCTGCTGGAGGCTGTTAGGCACCGCCTGGGGGCCGACCAAACCCTGCAGACCCTGAAACTGAGCTCCATCAGAAGCGTGGCGCAGGTCCTGAGTCACTCCCTGCTGTGCAAGTAAAGCTTGTGCAGGAGGCGCCTGATGTTTCAGAGTCTGCACATGAGGGAGGTGCTGCTGTGGTATGACTGAGGAGCAGGACTGTCCCTCCTGGGGATGAGGCTGCCGCTGCACGGCCTGTGGATGAGCCAACCTTTGCGTTTGTGCTCCCTGAAGCCGGGACATGCTCTGCTGCTGCTGCAGAGCTTGAGAATGAGCCATGCTCCTTTGCTGTAAAGCCTGTGGGTGATGGTGCTGCAGCGCCATGGGGTGAGTCATGTTCTGTTGCTGTAGTGCCTGCGGATGAACCGCTCCCTGCTTCTGAGGGAGACCTGCCAGGTGAGGAGGAGGATGAGGAAGATTTAAAGTGCTTTGAGCGGCATACGGCCCGGTCTGAGGGTTCATGACTGCTTTCAGCTGCTGCCGGGTCCGGCAGCCGTCCGGGTATTTGATGAGGCCTTTGAGAGGCGCACGGAGGACGGCTAGGAGGCCCCCGCTGGAGGCCGCCTGAGGAGGATAGGGACTGTGGCGCTGGCCGGACGAGGACGTGTCGAGCCCGTTGACGGTGCGGCGAACGTGCTTCTTCTGAGGAACTTTAATGCTGTTTGGGAAGATCTGGATGGTCAGAGGCTTGTTGGCAACTTTCTTAGCATAGGCGTCCAACTCTGCAGGGGTCGGATTGGAGGCAGATCTCATCTTCTGTGTGGTTTCCCCTGCAACAATCAGCCAGCGTTAGAATGAACAAAGAATCGGACTCAAGTCCTTCACTTTCACGAAATGAATTTCTTCCCTGCTCATTTTTTCATGTTTTATTTTGACTGAAATTCAACCAATTATTCATTTTCTAAAAGCTCAAAATAGCAAATAGCGTCCATCAACATCCAGATTTCAGACTATATGTGCATATATACACATACTAATATTTTATAGAGACATATTTTAGACTCTATATAGTAAATCTTTCTGCCAATATTTTTTTTCAAACAAGAATCCCGTTTCATAAATAAAAAAAATAGAAAAATCAATATATAAAAAAATGCATTTGTTACTTTTTGCCCCAAAATTTCTGTTTTCCACATTGCATTTTAATAAATATATCTATTTTTGTTTTCAAATTGCCTTTTAAAGATCACATTTTGTCCCTTCTGGGGGCGGCTTTCCTCTGGAGTGAGAACCGAAGGTGCTTTTCTGCTGGTCTCTTAGCAACAACAATTTATCAGTCAAGATGGAGCATTTTTATTGGGCTTGAAGCAAAGAGAATGTAATTAGTTAAACTCCATCTGAACAAAAAAATCAGATATTTCAAAACATGTCCATTAAGAAATAAAAACAAAAATACATTTAAAAATACATTTGAAAAAAAAAATGTAAAGAATTTTAATTTTAGTCAATCTTTCAACATCAAAATAAATCCCAGCTGCTTTGCTGTTTTAAAGAGTTTTATTTTAAATTCGAATGAAACAACACCTGGAAAGACCTTGCTTACATTTCTGAGGTCCAGTGTTCATCTGCGTGCGGAGAAGAAGTCGAATGGCGGGGTCACCTGGCGCTGGCAAACAAGCCAGCATGTCACTGCTCCTCTACTGCAGCATCGGACGCGTCCCTCTCATCGTCCTGGAGACAAAGAGCCGGGCAGGTCAGCCGCTGGGCTTTATGGGAACAGCTTGTAATGAAGCAGCATCAGGGTTCTGTAAAGGTTCTGTTTAGCCTGCAGCTAAACCAGGGACACTAAAAGCCTTTTAAAGTAGCAGGCTGCAAACATCTGCTAATCCATTTAGATCAAAACTCCTGAAAAAAATAAACCCTATCTTTTTTTCTTCCTCTCTGAACCATGAGGTCAATAAGATGCCTGAAAACATCCCATCATACACAGGATGATCCTTTATTGTGTTAAACAAACAGTAAGTGAAGCTTCGGACTGTTTGCTTTGACACATCAGTATGTTTACTTTGGCTGATTACTGTCAGATACAGTGAAGGAAGAGAACGGCACGCCCTCCTTCAGTCCCTGGATTTAAGCAGTGAGAAACTTATGGACCTGATCCGGTTTTCAAGTTCATAACTTCTAACCACAGTTTTACAAAACACAACAGAATCTTAATAATCCTTTTCTTTCCATCCCTCCGATTTAACTGAAGTAAAGAGACTCTAAAACTGTCTTCAGCTGAAAGAGTGAGAGCAGTTATTTTACAAAAATTGTAAAAGTAAAAAAAAAAAAGTTTACATTTGAGATGAAAAACTGTTTTTATCCATTAATATCCAGAAGTCTTGAAAGGACAGTTTTAACGTCACTCGGTTTAAATGGTGTCAGATATTTAAGGCTCACTTTGTCACCTGATTATTAATCAAACAGAAAAAGATTAACCGAGCAGCAAATAGTCGTCAGCTGCAGCCCTACGGACCAGCAGATTTCTCTGCTGTTCTCCTGAATCTTTTTTTTTTTTTTAGGGGGAAGCGGCTTTCATTTTATAATATTCCCAAACAAACAACTCAGGCCTGCCTGTTTGAAGTTCCTGCCATGAAGGTTAACATTTTGAATGTAGAGTCAGAGGCGATGGTTTCATCTCTGAATTCCAGCCTTGGTTCTTCAGAGAATTTGCTTGGCTGTTCCCCCGGGAAGGTTCTGCCTTAATAATTCCCCCTTTGAAATCTGCAGAATGATGAATTTCAGCATTTAAACCTCTTTTTGCCTTCGTAAACTGATTAGCAGTTGCTTCTCAGTGTTATTATTACACACTTCTATGTTGTATATTCCAGTTTGCTAGTCCATCTTTGGTTAATTAACTATTTTAAATGTGAGATCTGTGGTATAATTGTACCACC
This sequence comes from Jordanella pulchra, assembly GCA_034780135.1. Lineage (NCBI taxonomy): Eukaryota > Metazoa > Chordata > Actinopteri > Cyprinodontiformes > Cyprinodontidae > Jordanella > Jordanella pulchra. The sequence goes on from JAUZNJ010066463.1 coordinate 12,864, forward strand.
TAAAAACAAACCATGGTCCACAGAGTACTGTACTAATGTTTTAAAAATGGAGTCGAGCTGTCAGGAGGTGGGAGCAGCTTGGTTTCAGGCTCATTAAAGAGCTGCTGGTTGGTTCAGAGCGACTGGCGCCTTAAAAGCAAACAAAATAAATCTTAAAACCACATTGAAAAGCACAGTCAGGCAATGAAGCTAAGACAAAAACAGGTTGATGTACCCAAAACCTTCTTGTTCCAGTTAAAAGTCGCCCTGCAGCGTCTGGTGCGACCTGCAGGTCCGTAATAGATGCAGAACTAATAAGGCTTTTGAAAGTGTGGACTCCACCTTCGAATACTAATCCAGCATGGTATCAATACTAAACACAAGTGTTGTTTGCATACATTTTCTATTTTTAGATTACTTACACATCAAACAATATCTCAGACAACCTACAAACATTGCCAAACTGTGTTATGTCTGGATTTTTTTTTTTATTTATCTGTAAACTGATTTTGATGAAAAAAAAACACGTTCCATGTTGAGTTAAAGAGGTGAGTTTTTCATGTTAATAAATATATTTTTATGCCTTTCATTGTCTGGCATTTTTTATTCCCATACTATCAAAAATGGTATTGAATATTGAGTTTGACACATCTACTAACCAAAAACAAGAGCGCATTAGTGTAAGTCAAGTGAAACAAACATTGATAGATTCAGATTTATTCTAACAGCTTTATATGAAAAAAAGAAAAAAAAAAAAAACATCTTCCTCGAGCTCTAATCTGGTTTCCATCTGCAATAATCTCAAATTCTAGATTTGTGATGATCATCCAGTTTTCAATTTATTGTCTGATAAAAACATTTTTTTATTATATCCTGATGCACAGAATTTAATAATTTGAAGAACTGACTATAAGAGAGGCCTGTTTGCTCCTTAAGTTCATGAGTCATGTTGCAGAGATGACAGTTTAAGGTGCTTTGATTACCTCTCACCACATTGGATTCATCAAATAACACCAATTCCAAACAAAAACAATAATCTAAGGACGATCTAGAGTTAAGGTCGCAGAAATCAGATCAAAAGATGGAGAGAATGATCTATTGGAAAAACCCACATGCAGCAGTAATTCATCATCCATTCACAGACAGTGAGTCATCATTTTCACTTCCAGCTTTATGACAGAAGGACTGAAAATGTCCGGTTTAAGTTTTACTATTTACAGCAGTGTAGAAGAAACCTGTTTAACAGATTTCCTGATTATTTCCCGTCTTTAAAAAGCTTCAAATCATAAGATCGAAGCTAAACCTAAGAGAGAAGCAAATTCAGATAATACAATTTATAAAGATACGTAAAAAGCTGAGGCCCCAGTAACACTTTAAAGACGATGAAATCGTCTCTGTATAAACTATTATCAGGTTTTAGAGCAGGGCCTGACCACACACTGAGCACAGAAACGTTAGCCCAGCAGTGTAGATCTACTCCCTGCTAACATTAGCATCGCTCTCCTGTAAACAGCCGAAAATTCGACTCCTACAAACGGACGACATGGTCAGCGGGGCCTCGGTGTTCATCTAACCGGATTAGAAATCGGTTGAATGTCGTCGGTGAAAAAGTTAGCTTGAGTCAAAGACAATAAATAAGGGGCTTCTTTGTGCTTGTTGTGACCAGGCCAGCTGCTCTGAAAACTGAGGCATTGCAACACAAGGAGCCACAGAAGACGCATTGAACAAGAACATACTCACTCCTCACCGGGTTATGAGTAAGGCAGCTTCATTTTGAAGAGATTTATCGACAATAAGTTAAAAATGAGAAAACCATCCCCCGGCTGGCTGCGTCTCCGAGCCGCTGTCTGGCTACGACAGCAACATCTGTTCCCCTCCTGCTTCTGTTGGGCTCAGTTGTGAGTGCAGCCAGCTTGAAGGCGCGTAACCGCCACCTACCGGACGGGAGTGTAAAATGTACACTATTTAACAAATTCTTTAAATATTTAAGTGTTTAAGAAATAACAAAATGTTACCAGTGCATATTGTTTCTGAAAAATAATAGAAAACGCAAATGGTAAAAAAGGAGCAACATTGCTTGTTGTATTCGAAAAACTGAGGAAAATGGCAGCTAGATGCTTTTTAATCCAGATGACACTGCTGATCAGCCCAATGTCAGGATAGAAAGATATCAAGGAAGCCAATTATGCTGGACTTATAGTTTTAAGATCATGCCACATTGCAATCAGTGAGCGGATCAGAAACTCCTCTTTAAAACAGTCTTTTTAGGTCAAATTTTTTTGTTTTTATATCCAATTTCAATCCTTTGTTGGATTCTTTGTACTTAGATTCAGAATCAGCTTTATTGGCCAGGTATCCATAAGTCTATGAGGAATTTCACTTTACAGTTTTCACAATGCACCTAGTAATGCAAAATACCAAAACCAAAAAAACACAGGAATAAAAGAAAACGCAGGCAGTTACAGATTAGAGTGCGTATACTATATGCAGAATGGGCATATTAAACAACAGAGAAGTAATTCAATAAGCAGATTGAAAATAATGCAAAATGGGACCAGTAAACAGGGCTGAACAGAGGTTGACTTGATGGATAATTTCACAGGACTGCCGTCGTGTTCAGCTTCCTCTCTTTGATAAATTACCTCTCATTTAACTCCAGAATACTCCTCTATGCAGATGAGTTCATTATTGCAGCAAAGACTGCACGGTGTCCATGTTTTGGCGCTCCATAACCAGCCCAAATCATTAGCTCTCTACCACCTAGCTTGAAAGCTGCTGTGAGCTGTCTGTGATGTGTTCAGTTTTCTCCATACAGTATCCTGTACATAATGAGCAAACATTTTTGGTCTAATCTACAAGGATGATTGTGAAGGTTTGTGTGCTTGTTCTCTTTTTAACTATGTATAACTTTTGCGCAATGGCTTTTTTACCTCAGCCATGTAGGTCATGTTTTCGTTAGCGTTGGTTTGTTTGTCTGTTAGCAACTTTACAGAAAAAGTTATTGACAGATTTGCTTGAAAATTTTATCAAAGGTGCGTTTTCTATTTCTGTATGCAGGAAAAATGCTTTATAAACAAATTTTGATTTGATTAAAACTGAAGGAAAAGAAGCATCCACTTCAGAAGATTTTTAAACAACAGCAGAGTGTCTTCAGTCAGAGGCTTCTACAGATCTGGTGTCAGACAGGCCGGTACAGAAGATCCGTCCTGCCTACAGCATCAACACCTACAACAACTGGTTAAGAGAAAACAAAACATGAGTTACTACATTTAATTTCTCTTTAACCTCTGCCTCCTTCTGATGTACATCAGCAAACCTCGTTTGGAACAGCTCCAAACACGCCATACTTGCTTTTATCTCTACATTTCCTTTAGGTAAACATCCATCTCCAGCCTGTAGAGTCAGAGTTCCTAGATCTTTATTTCATGATCGTCCTTAGCAGGGGAATAATCTGACAAGCATCCTGGTTGAAATGCTGGTCTGGGACCTTGAAAGAGCTGCATGAAAACAAACATCTCGATTTAGAAAGGAGAGACATTCCTGCTGGTGGTTCCACGCCATCACGGGGTGTCCTTTCTATAAAAGTGTGAGCCCTAACACATTTACACTGTGAATATTATTTCACTACGAGTCATGAAAAGCAGAATAATTACAGCAGTTTTTATTTATTGGATTGAAGGTTCAGTTTAGTTTAGAACGGATCAACGACATGCCATAAACAAAACATTTTGCATTTCATGGCATCTTCAGAAATACAGTGGCATATAAATGATATCAACAATGCTCAAACGACATTAACAGTAACATTAACAGTCTCCTTCTCCTACACCAACTTCCACTTGGCTTGTTTGATCTGCCTGAGAGAAGACGTCTGGATCGAACCTCCGTCCTCGTCCGCCATTGTTCTTGGTTTTAAAAGGACGGGTTCTGTAAAGCAGGTGTCAGTCGGACCTCGAAACAACAAAAGAAACCTACAGTCGTAAACGACAGTAACGAAGGAAGCTTAAATTGAAAGAACATTGAGTCAGTTGAAGAAATCAGAGAGTTCATTTCTCTATAAACAGTTAAACATGGCTTTGGATCTGCAGGAAACTGGGGGATGAAATTCAAACCGTTCCCATTTGGCAGAGCTGTTTTGGTGTTTATATTCCCTTTTCTCTGACAGAATCCCCTTAAAAACATTTCCATCTTTCTGTCCCGTAGATTTAGGTAACGTGCTCTACAGCACAGCAAAGAGCGTCGCTAAACACTGAAGAACCTCGTCACCAGCTGACAGGGTTTAGATGAGCTTTTCTACCCGTTTCCATTTCTGCAAAAATCTTTTCAGAGGAGAAAAAAAAATAACCCATCAGTGCTCGACTCGAATGGCCTCAAGATTACAAGCACCATTTCATGTTAAGAAGAATCAACCCATGAGCCTTAAAGCAACCAGTTCATAAAACCGACCAAATTTTGCAACTAAAAGCACATCTACACACAACCCCCCAAAATAAATGCATTTATAATATATCTGATCGCAAAACGCAGCTGTCTTAAATGAAAGAGGTATATAAACAAAGAAAAATCCCTGCAACAAACAGATTGTAACCACAGTGACAACAGTAGCTCCCTTATATGAAAAGAACGAGGAAGTAAATAGCAGATAAATTGGTCACATTAAAAATTGTAACCTGGATCAGATTCAGCAGGTTTTCTACCATCAGGTCAGTATATAAATCATTAAACATACAGCCCCCATCGTTTAAGTTTCACCCTGATAAATTAGTAGCAAGAATAAAATATCCTCACGTTCCGAGATGGCGTTTCTAAACAAGCAACAGTGCATGCAGATCTGTCTGGTCCTCTATAAAGTAAGGCACCACAGGTAACCAGAATTCTCTTGGTTTTACAGAGAATACATAGAAAAAAATGCCACGTCTTCAAGTGTATCAAAGGCAGTCTATGAGAGTGCATACGGCGGAGACGGGACGGCGTGGAGTCCTGGGGTTTCAGGCCTTGGCGTCGGTCACCTTCTGCAGCAAAGGGATCTGAGGAAGGAAAGGAAACAATTAGTTTAACGCCCCGAGTTTCTCAGAACTGAGATTTCCAAAGAGGTCAAATGTTTGGTCTCTGCTTTCTTCCCAATTTGTGTCCCAATTTAACCGATGCTGCATCTGAATAATTCATAGATATTGAAAGAAAATATTTTTACTTGTTTTGTGGTTGGAAAAGAAAACACCTGACCAGGAGATTTAACCAAGAGAACAAAAGTCAACAACTAAAAGTATGAGAACATGGGTTAAAAAAAACAATGCAAATGAAAAATATTCGACTTCGAATAATAAATTAGAAGAAGGGAAAACTGTTGAACTCAGTTACAATGTCATTTTCTGACGTTAAGCCAAATTCAGCCGACATGGCACCATCTCCGTTAGCGTCTGTCTCTGTTAGCAGCGGCTGTTGCTGAGATAACCTTGGCTCTGTGTGCAGGATACAAGCTCTGGCTGATAGAAAGGCTGGACTGCATTAAATGCAGGGCCAGAGGGCATCTAGTAAAGAGCTAAAATTGGAGGTTTTAGATCTGGGTTTTTAGCTACAAGTAACTTATTGTGTTTTTCCACCACAGCAAAGCTAAAAAATATGAAGCTAACCTGTGGCTACAAGGTGCTGAGCTGCTCTCAGGAGTGAAGGGAAACAGGAGTTTTTAATCCAGTTTCTTTTATTCCCTCTAAAATTATTGTCAACAAATTTATTAATCGATTAACGTTAGCTGGAGAATAAAGACTCTAAAACATACCTTTAGCTGAAAGATCAACCCACTTAGATCAGAATTTATACTAAAATTATATTAAAAAAAATATATAAATACTTTGTATTTAAGATTAAAAAAAACTTTTTTATCCGTAAATATGCTCTAACCAGAACTCTTCGGGTAGAAAAGTTTTATTTTCACCTGGTTTAATTTTTAAAAAACCTTCTTTTAGGAACCTTTTACCATCCGATTATTAATCGATTAATTGAAAAAATAATTAACAGATGAATCGATTAGCAAATGAAATGCTTAACAGGGGATGGGGCGTTTAAGGTTTAGCTCAGAGTTAGCGTTCCTCCACAGAGTGCTGTTTACAGGCAGGTCAGAAAGTTCAAACTTCAAACTCGCTTTAATTTCAACAGAGAAGGTCAAATGTTTCCTTCCAGCCAATAGCAAAGAGTGATTCCTAATTTCAGGACAGACATGTTCTAACGAACCTTTGACAGATCCACTCCAGTGAGAGCGTTGACAGACACAGGAAGTTCAGCCAGCAGGCGGTTGACTTCGCCCGTCACACGGCTGCCCTCTCCGCTGAGGATGACGATCTCGTTGGTCTTGGCTAGCGGCGCCGCCACCTTTGAAGCAATCTGCAAACACAGTTAAACATGTTTTTTTTTTAACCAATAAAAACGAAAGCTGGCGTGTTCTCTCCTTCTGTTGCTACGGATAAAGAGTGAGTTACCTGGGGCAGAGCTTCGAGGACCAGAGCAGTTTTGGCTGCCTCTCCATACTGCTGGTAGGCTTCAGCCTTCAGTCTCATCTTCTCGGCTTCTGCTTTCCCCACTGCTTCTATGGACGAAGCCTCAGCCTCTCCAATCATCTTGATCTTCTCCGCCTCAGCCTGAGCGATCAGCACCGTCTTTATCCTGACGGAAAGACACGTCGTTAGAAACCCGTCGGGGCAGTTTCAAGATGTATCAAAGGCGTTTTCACTGACTTCCGCCCCTCAGCCAGCTGCTGCATCCTGTAGGCCTCGGCCTCAGCGGGTCTCTTCACGGTGGCAATGAGTTCTCTGTCCGTTCGGTCGATTTCCTTCTCCTCTATGGTGATCTGCTTCTTCCTTCGCACAACTTCAATCTGTATTTCCTCCGCCCGGATCTTCTGCTGCTCCTTGGCTGCCTGGAGCTCATAGGCCAGCTGGGTCTCGGCTTTCTGGCAACAGGAGACAGAGAAAGCTGTACTTTTAACCAACATACTACAGTGGCTGACAGGTGCAAACACAAGTTACAAAACACACTGCAAATAGGAGTGATACAAACTGGAAAAGACAATAACAAAAAAAAGAAACAAAAAAAAAATAAGCAAGAAAGAAATGCTGCAAAATGTGCAGGAAATTTTAAAAAAGGAGGAAAATGGCTTCTTTTTTCCAAAATGACAAAGTCTAAATGTCACCAGCTTCACTTTTGACATATATGTGCAAAAAAGGAGGTAAACGTGTTTAAAGAATACGTTTTCGTGATCTTATGCTCATTAAATGTCAGGTTATTGGCCTGATTTTAATGTTATTTTGAGATTGTTCCGTGTTTCAGCTGAAATGTTCTGCAAAGAGCCTTTGGGGGAGGGAGCCCAGATGTTAAAGGACTGATATGCTTATAAAAAAAGACAGTAGCTGCTCTATTTCATGATATACGAGGGCGAGAATCCTGATGAATGAGGGTAAGACTTTGGGTCATGATTCAAAAATTTTATTTTAAATCACTTAGGTTTATTAAAATCTCTTGGTTACAATAACGCATGTTCTCCATTAGGATTTATAAAGCTTGAATGTTTAGAAGCAAAATAAAATAAAATTCCTCTTCAAATTTGTATTTATTTATTTATTTATTAGGGTTTATTCGTGTTATTGGTGTCCTGGAGAAGTTGAATTTAAATGTGTTTATTCTTCAAGAGATTGTGTGGATATGATTGCTATGGTAACCAGTGAAAGACTGAAGTTTTCTTTAAATTGTCACTTATCGTTATCACGATAATATCACCCAACATTGTGAGTAGATTTCAGGTGAACAGAGCGCAGCCTTACTGGGTAATCATTTCTATTTTTATTCCGGGAGAATGTTGCAGAGAACGCAGCGAGGAAGATGTAACAGTTTGTAAAAAGTCATAGAAGAGTCCCTTCTTGTCCCCCTGCATGCGCTGCCCCCTACCCCACGTAGCGAGACTGTTCCTCGCAGGTGAAGCAGCAGGTGATCACAGAATGCTGGTTCTAATATTAAACCATTTCATCCTATTATCCTCCCAGTGATGAGGAAATGATAAACCACCTTGTTTATGTATGAAAATGTGCCCATATTACAGCCATTACTAAACAATGTAAATAAACGCTGACCTTTATTGTATAAAAGTCACTTGGTGGTGGAGTTAAAGCAGAAGAAGCTCAGGATCTCACCTTGGTGTTGATCTCTTGGTTGACCGCTGCTTTCTGCAGCTCCAGCTCTCGTTTGGAGTCGGCCATCTTGGTGTCGGCCAAAAACTTCACATCCATCATTTCCTTCTGGCATTCGGCTTCCTGGAGGGCAAAACATTGGAGGGGGGGGTCAGCTTATATCATTGGAACAAAACATCTCTGGAACAGAATATGTCTGATTACCCGTATCCCAGCATCCCTTTCTGCTTCAGCCACGCCGATGTCTGCATCCCTCCGGACAGCAGCGGTCTGGGTCTTCCCCAAGGAGCTCAGGTATTCTACTTTATCGTAGACATCCTGGGAACATGGCAGCAGGTGTTACTGCCTCAGTCCCTCTGAGTGGGGAGGCTTTCATCATACTGTCATCATGCATCTGTTTATGTATTAAATGTAAATAAATATGCTGCACCTCCAATAATTTAACGGAGAAAACATTTGGTTCATGTTGTGAATAAGAAGGATTATGAGTAAAGATGCTAAAGACGCCTACGTTAGCAGGTTTAACGAGCAGTTTCAGGAGATTTATTTTATCGGAATTGCTTCATTGCAAACAATTTCAGCGAGTTTAAAGAGACGGTTTCTGGGATTTACGTCCTTCAGAGATTGCTCAATAAACGTAGCTCTCAGTCCTCTCTGTTTACACACCAGTGATTCTTTTTGACTGTTTTTTACACGTTGAGTCAGAAGTTGAAACAGCTTCTATGATTAAAATGAATTAGCCATCTTTTCTTGTTATATTAAAACCCACCCTCTGAGTTATATTCAGCAACATGTTGACAGTATTGCTTGAAGATGTCTATTTGCTCCACATGATGTTTTCCCTTCTGGCATTGTAAATTGTTGCCGTTTTAAAAGCTTTAATACTAAACAGATTCATGTTTTCTTCTTCTCTTTCTGCTGCTTCCCCTAGAGGGCGCTGTCTCAACTTCCTTCCTCTGTCCGTTTCCTGCAACACCTTAGAGAAGTCTGGGACTTGTTTTAATGATTTCCAGATCCACACAAGAGTGAAAAAATGCTTGATCAGAAAAAAATGTTTTCTTTTTTTTTTTGCTGTTTCTTAAATCTTTATTCTAATTTTGTCAAACTTTTTGATGGGTTTAGTTCTTTAGGACTTTTTTTTTTAAGTCAATTTTGTTTTTTCTACCAAGTTTAGTTGTTTTTTTTTATTATCCGTTTTTAATGTTTTGGACTGTAAAAAAAAATGATAATTAAATACTTTCAAAATTACAATTATTTAGGACTGAACACAAGTGTTGAACTGAGTCATTTGATTCAGGTGTTCTGGAGAAAAGCCTCTAAAGGAAAGGACCAAACCTCCTCTTTCCAGCTCTAATGAAAAAACAATTTCCTAAAAGCCTTTCCTGTATAAACCTTGTTTTTAAAGAAATCAAACAGATTTTTTAAAAATGAAATAGTTTCTCATCAGCAGCCGTTAGACGTTGCTTCTCTGTTCTCCATCTTCTACCGACCTTGATAGTGAAGCTGAGGATCTCGATGCCCATCCTGCCCACATCAGGAGAGGCAACGTTCCGAACCAGTAGGGCAAACTGGTCCCTGTCCTTATAGATCTGCTCCACAGTCAAGGTGCCTGAGGAACAAAGACATATTGATATAAGCTGGCTTGTTTTGATCAAACAAGCCAGCTTATATCAATAGAAAATCTAAATCCCTTTAATCCTTTAGCTAAAGAGAGACGATGGAAATGAGCGAGGTAGAACAACACCAGATTCTGGTTTGAATTACAGTTAAAAGTATGATGAAAGCAATGCAGATTCAAAACAGTATTTTACTTCGACCAAATGATTTTAGTAGAGCTTCCTACATTATTATCTGGCCACTATCTCCCTGCTGCAAACCTAGCTGACTGAAGATGATGCTCTGCTTTTGGACAGATCATCCTGGAACAGCTTAACGGCGGTTATCCAGACCTAAAATGGAGCGCAGGTGTCCCTCCAACGTCTGCAGCAGCACAGCTTTGATTTCGTTGATGGTTTTGCCGAGGAACTGCTCACAAGCTATAGCCAGCAGGTCTGGATCTGTCATGACTTTCACCTGGAGGGGGGAGATGGAGATGAAGAAGATGAAGCAATTCACCAAAAGATTGCTGTTCTCACAGCACAGATTAAGCTCCTTTTCTGGATGATTGCAAAGTGTTTTGAATAAACAAGCACTTTAGAAACCTTTTTCAAATAATTGATTATTAAAAGAATTGTCAGCTATTTACAAGCTAGAGTAAAGAATATGTAGTTTGTTAAGCATGTTGCTGAAAGGATCATTTACAGCAGTAATTCAGACAAAACTCTAAAACAACTGTAAAAATTTGTATTTAAGATTGAAAACATTCAATCTGTTTGTATAATTGCATGTCTATGCATGTTTATTGTACATGTTAACATGTTTTGGCCATTTACAATGTATTTAAAATTATTTTTTCTTTATTTTTAAATGTTTTTTTTTTAGAAATGTACTCATGATAAAAGCATATTAAATGAATATAAAATTATCCAAACATTAAAGCAATTGTTAAAATAATCAATAGCTGCAGCCCTATTTTAAAAGGCAGCAATTCATGTTGTCTATGTACTTTACATTACTAGAAAAAGATGCAGAAAAATGCAGTTTTTGCAGATCTTGCAGCTGAATCCGTAAAACACTTCAGTAGGTTTTGTAAAAACAAACAAACTAAACAGGCTGATGTTTTGAACGATGCAGATCAGAAGCCAGTTTTTGTCGGAGATAAATCACCATCTGCTGATATCTTCATGCGTCATCTGATTTACTGGTGTATTCAGCAGCCATGCCTTGAGATCACTTAAAGCGCAAACATCTCTGCAGCATCCATTCGAAACCATTGTTAAACATTTGTTTATATATATATTTCTTCTCTGGCGTGCAGGTGGCGCAGTGGTTAGCGCCCACTACCCATGTCTGGAGGCCTTAGTCCTCGACGCGGGCAACCCAGGTTCGAATCCGGCTTGTGGTCCTTTCCCGCATGTCTCTCCCCCTCTCTCATAGCCCCTTTCCTGTCAGCCTACTGTCAGAAAAACGAGCCACTAGTGCCGTAAAAAAAAAGCTCAAAAAATATATATATTTCTTCTTGCTAAAACTGAGACTTGAGTAACATTTGCTATAATTTTTAGTATGAATATGGAAGAAAATGCAAAAGTGGCTTCAAAATAATCAGCATCACATATCAGGTACCTGGGGGCGCCCTCTGGGTAGGGGGATTAGTGTAATTGCAAGGGTTACATGAGATCAATGGACTGGATAAATGACCTCTGTTGGGTTCATTAAATAAAAGACATATTGATGTTCAATTTAATAACACAGACCTATATGTTTGCTCCTGACCCGGCTAAATCAGTTCAAGTTCAACCACTGAAGTACTTAGATAGTGAATAAGGTTTTATAACTTGATTACGTTTGATAAGGTTTAAAAGTTTTAAAGAATTAAGAATGATCAGTTTTAAAAACTAATCTGGATCCGGCCTACAGTTTTTTCCTCTAATGCCTTTTTAAAAACAGAGATTTCTAAGGCAGAACAACAGGACAAAAACTGAATAAATCTGATGGAAGAATCATGTGGAGATGAAGCATCGCAGAGGTAAATAATGCTGATGAAACACACAAGCCACACAGGAAGCTAAAACCGGATAACGTGCTGACCTGGGCCACGCCTGTCACAGTGATGGCGACTCCCTCTGCCGTCTCTACGTCCTCGCATCGGGGCTGCAGAGTCATGATCTCCAGACTCAACCTAAACAACGGAAGAGAACAACGTTCAGAAACTGCCATCCATCATCAGCGTACTCCATTAGAATCTCATCCAAGGTTTTATTTGATAATTCACCCAAAGTTTGTTAAAAGGAACATCTCATTTCAACATGAGAAACCTTGAAAAAGCCTCCATGTAGGAGCCATAAATGTATGATGTTAATTTGTCACATAATGAATGGTTGCTATGGTGATGTGTAGTGTGTATGTCATGTGACACCTTTTGGTGAAGGGGGCGGGTTGCTTCAAAAGGGGTGTGCTTACCTGTACCGGGTTTGACAGGAGAGAGGGGAGCGGGGGAGCCATATTTTTTTGTTGACCGTTTTTGCCTTGCTAAAGATGAACTGCGAATTATGTAAAACCATACAGACCTGTTTCCAACTAAGTGTAAGCAACGTCAAAAGCCGCTGTTTAATAAATCATCCACCATATAATCCTGGACTCAGTGCGCTTCTCTATTCAAGCGACGGCAGCGCGTCAGACAAACAGAACCCTACCTTTCCCTCTCAAGCGACTAGGCTGATCCTTTTTTGGAGTCGCAACATTTTGTCAACAAAAAAAGGCACTATAATGAGAGCCATCGCTCGCAATCCAGGAATCCACAAATGAATCAGGACAACGCAAAGTAAGTGCGGCCGCGCATGTAACGCCGGAAAGAGCGCCACACCCAAAACGCCATAATGAAGAACAGGTAAGCCAAACCTGTTTCTTGCTTGTTATGGATAAGGAATCCGTGTGCTTTAACGCTGGAGGGTGTTTGTTCATGGCGTTCTGAATGAATAAATGCATGTCGGAAGAGGATGTCATGCGTTGATGGCTCTGCGCGCACTTTGATTGCTGTCTAATTGTAGTGGATTAAGCGACGCTTTGGAGTTTCAAACGAATCGATTATGATAACGCCTGGTTGAAAGAAAATGCTGTGGTCATCACGTACTGGAAATTTATGTGAAAGTATTTGATACAAAGTTTTCACTGAAACTGTGAAATACTGAATGAAAAGAAGCCAATATGAGTCAAACTAATGGTGTTACTTTGCTCCCTGAAACGGAGTTTGAGGAAAAAAGAGAAATCAAACTTACTGAAAAGGCTTTGATGTATAAGGTTGAAAAACTCCAAAATGAGCGCAAAAGGTTTGTCAATAAAATGAAAGCAATGATACCAGAAATGAAACAGTTGATGAAACAAAAGAAAAAAGTGTCTCAAGTAAAAGAGTTTCTGGAGCGATTAGATAAACTTTGTGGATGTGCCAAAGCTGCTCATGAAGAATTGTTGTCACTATTACCAGAGGATGAAGTTAACAAACAAGTTGAATGGTTATCAAATATAATGAAGTACACTGAAACGTTTCAGAATAAAACAAAGCAATGGATAAAAGAAACTGAACAACACTACAGTCATTCACAGGAACAACAAGAATCATCTGAAAGGAATGAGTCCATGCTTTTGGTGGAACAAACAGAAACAAATGAACGTTTAAGTGTTTGTGACGTCCATGAAGATGACATAAAACCAAGTGACAGTATTTCCAACGTTGAATCACACAAAACTTCTCACATGAGCTCTACAACATCCTCTGCACGCTTAAGAGCTGAAGCTGATCTTGCTGCTTTAGCTACAAGACAGAAGTTATTGGAGGAAAAGCATGCCATAGAAGAGGAAGAGCTTTGCAAGAGAAAGGCAAGATTACGGCTGGAAGAAGAGGAGGAACAACTGCGCAAACGAAAAGAAAAACTACAACTGGATACTGAAATTGC
>JAUZNJ010066474.1:0-19017 GCA_034780135.1 Jordanella pulchra
CATTGCATCAGCTGGGGTTAAATAACTTGTTGCCAGCTGAAAGATAATCGCCTATGCAGTACTTATCCAATAGGAGGTTTGTACCCATTTGCTTAGTTAAATCTAGATGGCGACTTTTATTTTGGCCAGGCAGTGTATCTTAAATACCAAATATTTTACTTTAAAAATAACTAGCTGTTGTTTAGGAGACGAGTACCTGTCCGCTTCTCATAGGCATCATCTGGCAGCTCAAACTTTTCCACTTTGGAGCTATCAAACAGTTCGCTTGTCGTTCCACTTCTGTCAGTAACCTGGAAGAGTAACGACAAGACAACAACACCTAGTAAGCATTAATAATACTGTAGCCTAGTACTCTTACTTCTGAATATGGAAAAAAAAAAATACATGAAGTGCAATTATCTGACTGCGAAGTGCACGTTTCAAATACTCCTCCATCTTGGCAGCACGTTCACAATTTTCCTGCAGACTTCATAAATAAAACACCTCACATCATAGGAGATAACACAATTTAAAGTGTTGATTAAAAAACATCCTGTGTCTTAACAACAAAATAAAATCACAGCCAAATTTTTGCCAATTAGTTCAAGAGGGAAAAAAATAAATCTCTTTGCAAAAGTTTGACATTCCAAAAATGACTTTCAAACTTTCTTCAGCTTGGTTTAATTTCAGTATCTAGTCTTCTTGAACCCACACCTGCCACCAATTATAATGATCTGATTACCCAAACACTACCGTTATTGCTGACATTTGCCTCTGATGGCTTTCAGATACCTTGAAAGAGTCTTAATAAGCCCCTTTCCATTGCCAGACAAAAACCGGGGGCTTTCGAAAGCTCGTGTTGCAAGAGACCCAACTAAATCCTGGTAATGCAGACCAAACTTTAAAAACTCACTCACTCAGGCTGCTGAATCAAGTTTGGTATGAATGTGCAATTTAAGGTAAGGCTGGTTGTCACGGCAGCATTCTGTTGTGGGTTTAACTTTTCTCACGCAGAGCAAACATTTTGTAATTATTTATAAAAATTATAATACACGGATTTTTTCAGCTGAGCCTGCAAAAAAAACGTTTAGGTGTGCTCTAAAAATAACGAGTTGAACATAGGTCTTTGTTCATCTCATATAAAAACAAACAAAACAATGCTTCCCTAGATAAAAAAAAGAGTTTTTGCAGGGTCTAGCCAGACCCCAGATATAAGGAGACCTGATCACAACTGCTGACAAGTCAAGATGCAGATTGCTGACTATACACTCCTCCAAAAGCGAGTGCAGAAGTTTAATCAATAGATGGTTTATTTAAAGGGTACACACACATAAGCATGGCCCTCTTAGGCTTTCCAGACTTCTGATCTGACCAAGAACTGCATTCATTTTCTATCCTAGTTACACACAATATGACACCATAAAGGGAAAAAAACATTTTTGCATAGCTGCATCTTTTACATTGCAGACTCTTACCATTTCAACCTCTCTAAAAAGATATTTATATCCACTTAGAAATTTGAATCTACAGCATCCATTATACACAGCATTTAAAGTACTTTTAATATTGTACGTACATGTATTCTACATTCATCGTCCACAGGGTAGGAACCGAACAAAGCTTCATCGTTATCCATTTTCTGTAGGAACGTATCTGTTGTGCTAAAAATCTCCAAATCCATGCAGGAGGCAGGAACACCCACATTCATCTCCAGAAGACCCTTTGAACAAGTGAACAAATACATAGAACAGTTAGAAGGCAAAACCTAAAGTTCTGTAAATGAAGAGGAGGTTAAAGGTATTCTTCATGTGAATTACCTTCAGTTCTGCTATAGTGATTCCTCTATTAAACCTTCGGCGGCTCTCGAAGGAGGAGAGGCTGCTTGTGATACGGACATTCACAAGAGGGTTGGTGACCACCCTCACTTCACCATCCATTCTGAAATCGGTCCAGATCCTCTTAAACAGCAGTGACTACAATA
Source organism: Jordanella pulchra (assembly GCA_034780135.1). Taxonomy (NCBI): domain Eukaryota; kingdom Metazoa; phylum Chordata; class Actinopteri; order Cyprinodontiformes; family Cyprinodontidae; genus Jordanella; species Jordanella pulchra. The sequence goes on from JAUZNJ010066474.1 coordinate 1,961, forward strand.
AAAAAAAAAAACATAAATACCATCCCCAGACAAAATTGGAACAATTTACTAATAAATTTTAAATTTCTATAAGTCTTCTGAGGACAGAGAGACCATTTATAGACCGAGATAAAAATAAAAAAAAAACAGTTACTGACATCAAACACACGATTATTTAATTGAGTTAATTTTTTTTGTAAAGCTCAAAACATCCTAAAATATATCATTACTATATTTTTTCTAGATCAAACAGAGGGTAAAAAAGGACAAGGATCCTATTTGTTGTATTTTTTCAATACCTTTAATTTAACTACAAATAAAAAACAAACTAATGTGTCAGGGTTTAACTAAAAGCATAAACAATTATTTATTTCCAGGTAAGAGGCAATAGGGTGACGCGTACATAAAAAAATTAGTGTTTAAATTGGGAAAGCGGAGAACTGAGAACCATCAACGGGAAAAAAAAAAGGGTTTCTAGTTTTAAAAAGAGAAGCAGTTATCTGAATACAAATTAACTTCTATATTTTTTTTTTAAATTAAGACAATTTTGCTGCAATATTTGTTATTTGCCAGCGCATCAATCAAAGCAGGTCAAAATTTACCCATACAGCGAATTAAAGGGAGAAAAAAAAACATCTATCCTACAGGTTTAGAGCATCCTAAGTTAAATGCAATAACCCGAGAAGACCCCTTATCTAAATCTAATAAACTTTCAGGACGAAATTGGAAAGAAATGATACAAAATAAATATCCATCATGCAAAGTAATCTGTCGAAACCTGACAAATAAAGAAAATGCTACTAATCAAAACAGTGTATATACGTTTTAATTCATTGCAATGCACACCTGAAAGCGGGAATACCATTAAGTAATCCAGAATTGCAGCAATAAGGTATTTACTATATTATTTTTCTACCTTTACTTTATATTCTATCTTTACTTGGAAAAAAAGTAACATAATCGCTGATAAGAAACGTCATTTAAAAAAATGGGTTTTAGGATTTTTATTTTTCCCCTCAACGTTTTAACGATGTGCAGCTAAAATAGTGAATGGGCTTACTTTCCTTTTTAATTATTCCATATTTTTTGCTACAAGGTTCTCCGTAACACACCCTAGAGTTTAACAGCAGCGAAATATTTTCCCAGCAATCAAGCTGACTTTTCCTTAATGTTGTTTCCTCTTTTCTATTTCATTTAAAAAATGACCTTAGCTTCAAAATGGGTTGGCTAGCTAAATATGTAGTGGTAAGCAACAGTAGTCACACTGGACCCATTGAGACGCTTTAACTTACCCACAGTTTTACCGCATATACTTACATGTATGTTTCTTTTTCCAAGCGGTACAGAAAAGTCTTGATGGAAGAGGCTAACGATAAAGGTTTGAAGAAACTCGAACAAGCGTTATTAACTAACACAATTAAACAAAAATGGTGAACGTTACATCGCTGTGTATGTACGCCATGACACTCAAACTCCAATTCCTGCAACGCCCTGCTCTGGAAGGTTCTACCCGCCTTGGCTGGAACGCACCAATCACATTATAGATGGACCAAACTCAACCAATGGAATTACGGATACGTAATAAAGAGGACGGGCTGTTAATTTAATGGCGGATACAATACAACCAATCAAAAGCCACAGCTGATGCCCATGCGTTAGGACAGATGCTAGACAGTGCATGAAAGTGTTGATATCAAGAAAATTATGAAGGCTAGAATAACTTTAACGGGTAGTTTAAAAGGAAAAACAGATATTTTCAAAAAGGAAGGTATACCAGAACGTTGAAATAGACCTGGTATTGTTTGTTTTGTCAAAAAAGGAATGTGTTTAAAATCTGATCTGGTAAAATAATTTATCTGGAATGTCATTTGTCAGACAAGTGTGTGTAATATACCATCTGTGACTTTAGGGCGCGCTTTTTATACTCTGAAAGAGTCTTATGATTTTCCCATAAAACATTGGAACCTTTTAAAAATACACTACAAATAATTACATATTGTGATTCCAGTTTTAGATACACTGATCCTTCCTAATGAGCACAATGTAAAGCATATACTATATACAAAAACTAAGTCGTGGGAAGTCTAAAAATATGAGCAAGTTTTCATTTCTTTTTGTCTGAGATTTTCATACTTTTAATGATTAAGAACTGAGAAGAAAATCAAACAAAACAACACTTTCACAACTTCCATTCAGCAATTTTCACAACAGAAAAGAGAAATCGCTCACATTTCACTGGATCATTTGAATTTCAGAATTAAGATTAAGTACATATTTTTTCTTTGTCTTCTGTAACAGGATTGTACCTATTTGAAAACTACAAGAATCAAAACATGTACAGATCCTATATCCTTTAACCCCCTAAGAAGAAAAAGTCTTTTCTGCAAGCCATGCACTATTACTTCAGGAAAATGAAGGGGCTAAGAGAAAAACCTCCTTTACCTAACCTGCATCCCCTTAGTGAACATTTACATTCCTTTTCTCAGGAATCCAGATGCAGGGCTCCATAGATCTTTTAACACTGTAATAACAAGTACTGATAGTCATCTTTAAGGTAAGGGTTAGGCAAGCTCTTAATATTGTAATTGATTTACCACTAAATTAAAAAAAAAGTTTATCATAGTGTGGTAAGGTGCACACTCCGGGGCCCTCTGTAGTGCTCACCTTGCCACAATAGGGAAGGCAATACAATTTTAGACTGGCTTATTAAAGGCATTTTGGTTAAATACTTTTCGCCACTTACATCAAAACACAATAAAATATTGTTTTAAATTGTTTTTCGAACTGAAAAAAATTACACAAAAGGAAACTGAAGTAATCTTTGTGGTTTTGCTCTGGCATCTTCTTCTCAGATTGCACTGATGAAAGCCTGTCCAGTAAATGAAACCAACAAATTAACCATAGATTTGTGAAAAAAAGGAAAGGAATAAAGGACTTAGTTAATGTTTGAGACAGGCTGCAAAATATTCAGATTTTAAAGTGTATTCTTAAATATTTGTTGTGCTGATAACTTATCCCTATCTCTTCCTGTGGATTGGGTTTTTTGGAGGCATTTTTTCTGTCATACCTTTCTGATTGGCGTCCTGGGCAACTGCCCTGGCAAAAATCAAAAACTGTCAGTAAGCTTATGTTACCTTATTTTATTGTAACACGGTTTTTGCTCAACTTTTGGGACAATAATAATAATAATCAATTTAATTTGTACCGCACTTTCATAAAAAAAATCTCAAAGTGCTACACAGTGCAACTAAAATCATAGATAAAATCAACATTATAAAAATCATGTGGAGGAACAATAGGCTTGCTTAAATAAAAAAAAGTCTTTAAGCCTCTTTTGAAGTGAACCAGTGGTTGCGGAGCTCTCAAACAATCCGGTAGAGAGCTCCAGAGACGGGGGGCAGCCGCAGCGAATGCCCGATCTCCCATGGTCCTTAATCTGGAGCGAGGAAGGTGGAGGACAAGAGGCCAACTGAGGAACTTTTATAGTAAAAGCTTCAGTGCCAGATCATATTTGAATGATTAAGATTGATCCACCAGCCCCCTGGTTCAGGGGCGTATCAGCTCATGGCTTGGAGGCACATTAATCGTTTGGTCTGCTGGTGGAAAGGACGCAGCTCTGTGGAAAGAGAGAAAGAGTGGGAGGGAGAGAGAGACGGGGAGGAGGAACTACTAGTGGAAAAAAAAGTTAAAGTGAAAATGGCTTCCTTGTCTTTAGAGTCTACAGAACAATCTGAGAATAGCCCAGAAGAGCCATCAGCAGCCGAGTCCAAAGAAGACAAAGAAACCACCCAAGTTTCGGAACATTTGCTCCAAAGTTTCCAGAAGTCGGCGCTGAGTTTCTCCACAGACCAGGTTTCATGCCTGTGCGAGGCCCTCCTGCAGGCGGGTAATGTGGATCGCCTGTGGAGGTTTCTGTCCACCATACCTCCTTCGTCCGAGCTGCTACGTGGCAACGAGACGCTACTGAAGGCCCAGGCGCTGGTGGCTTTCCATCGGGAGGAGTTCAAGGAGCTGTACGCCATCCTGGAGAGCCACGACTTCCACCCGTCTAACCATGGGTTCCTGCAGGACCTGTACCTCAAAGCCCGCTACAAGGAGGCAGAGAGGTCCCGGGGCCGCAGCCTGGGCGCTGTGGACAAATACCGGCTCAGGAAGAAGTTCCCTTTGCCCAAAACCATCTGGGACGGGGAAGAGACGGTGTACTGCTTCAAGGAAAAGTCCCGGAACGCTCTGAAGGAATGCTACAAAAGCAACAGGTACCCCACTCCGGACGAGAAGAAAAACCTGGCCAAAGTTACCGGACTGTCCCTCACACAAGTCAGCAACTGGTTCAAGAACCGCAGGCAGAGGGACAGGACCCCGTCTGGGACCCACAGCAAAAGGCAAGCACAACAAAGTTGCATGCATGTGCACTCACTAACGCTCTGCGCACAGAAATGTTGCAATCTGAAACAGTCGCCTTTGTTTGCAAGCAGATGAAACTCATAAAGGCTCTAAAACTTGAAGAGAAAATATATCACATATTTAACAGAATGCAAAAACCACCAAAGCGAGTTAGATAGGGATTTATTTAAGAAGGTGGGCAGTAACTGACTTTTGTCAGTAGTGAAGCCACACATCTGCAACCTAAAGCATGTTGCTTTGTTATGAAATGTGAGATCCAGATGGGCCCACAATGGCTCAAGTTTCCTGAAACCTTGCACTGCCGCCTTCAGAGCCAAGGGGACAGGGGTTGGTTAGGGTGGAAACCTGAAGCAGAGGGAAAAACCTGCAGGACCAGGTCAAGCAGCCTTGTATCACAATTTTGTAATTATAGCAGGGATGCACAGATCAGACAGATAAGGTTAGGTGATATGAATATAAAATTTACCACACCCAGTGGTATTTATTATAAATGTGAGTTAAAAAATAGGCATCATAATAATTATTTTATGTTCCCAAAGAATGAATAGTTTAAAACATAGTTTATTGAGCACAAGTAACAGTCCTCACTGCCCTCTGTTACCATATCTAATTCTGCCTAATTATCAGACCTATTTTTAACCATAAAAAAACATCAGTTGATTCGGATTTGAAATGGTTTACATTGAATTTTTGGATCATAATGCACAAGAATAAAAAGGGCTATAGGGTCTTTAATAGAAATGGCAGAATGGCTCAGCGATTATGGCTTTAAAAGACAAATCTTTTTTTGTTGATTTATTCTTGGTTTTTTTTTTTCTTCTCCCTTAGGCTCTATTATTAAAAAAATGACAAATTTAATTTCTGTGAATACTTTCAGTTTAAACATTTTAAAAGGCTAAAGACTAGATGTTTGTAGCTAGTGGTATTACACACTGAACTAGTTTATCAGTTATGAGTAGACATCATCACAACAAAAAGTGATAAACTGATTTTACTCTGAGCTTTTGAAACCCATATTTTCCCCACTTTTTTTATCTGAAAAAAAGTGCCTATATTGTATGGTTTTATTTATAGGCAGAAAGTGTGTGTGTTCTTAGATTTAATGCATTCGATGAACAGGGGCTAAAACATACCGACTTTAATACTATCTGCTCTGCTGATTGAGGGATAATTGGCCAATTCCTGGCAGAATATATTTTTGGTCTTCGATCTTGATTTTACAACCACTGTTTCTCTAAGCAGGGGTGTTCTGTTTGTGAGGAGATAAAACAGAGCACAGAGTGCTTATCTTACCCCACCTCAGGGGTTATGGTGGTCAGTCCAAACAATGCGGTGGATCTGGGTCATAAAGCTCCGCAAATTACCTAAAATCAGACTATGAAAGCTTTTTAGGAGTCTGACTCGCCCCTTCTTGCACAGAGAAATGTTGTTATGCTCTGTTGGCTATTGTATAGATAGTTAACCATAGAGGTAAAAGTTTAACAAGTTTCCATTTGGTTCAGGAAGTAACAAAACTGTTTGCTCCAAAACTGCTTAAAACAATAAATTAATACAGTTGCAATAACCTATTTTTGGATTATTATTTTTTTGCAGCTTTCAATAGAAGGTTTAGTGCTTTCATCTAAACTGGGGAAGTGACAAATATTCCTTCTTGCACCTATTTTTTTTATGAAATAATTGTAAAAGATACTTTAATTAAATCCACCTCATCATATATGTTATCTGTTTTCAGCGAGTCGGATGGGAACCATAGCACTGAAGACGAGGCAATGGACGAAGCCGCAGACAAACCAGAGGAGCCAACCAGCTCCACCACCTCCATCATCTCTGTGTCCGCGGTCCCCTGCAGCACAGGGAGCCAGCTTATCCTCAATGGCTCCAGCGGCTTTCTGGCAGCTTCTCAGCCGCTGCTGCTGAACGGAAACTCCCTGATCTCCGGTGCCGGGACCGGCGTTATAATCAATGGGCTGAGTCTAGCTGACTGCCAGACGGTCACACTGAGCCCAGTTGCAGCAAGTTCTCCTTTAATCCTGAACGGGGCTCAGGTCATAACCAAACCCGGGGTCAGCACCCAGCAGCACCAAGTGGCCTCTTGTAGGGCAGAGCAGGAATCAAATGCTGTGGAGACCAAGGCGGGGGCTCTGAGCACTAACGGGATGCGAGCTCCAGAACCTCCCACCATCATTGCTCCTCTGCTTCAAACCAAAATAAAGAGCGACAGCGATGTGGATTTTATCACCAGTTGCAAATCAGAGGGAGGCAGCCAGACAGTATCCCCGTCTTCCTCTTCTTTATCACCCTCCCCTCCAGCTCTGTCCTCTCCAACCAGTCTTCCATCGCTTGTCTTAACCCAAAACCCCCAAGACAAAGAGTCCGTCTCCCTCCCAGCTTCTCTGCCCTCCACAGGCTTGGTGATCACTAACTCTGCCAGTCAACAGGGGCCCTGGCCCTCACAGTTAACACCTTCTACATCTACAGTTTCTTCTATCCACTCGACCCCTCATGTCATCTCTTTGCCCCAAGTTGTGCCTTCCGTCCACTGTGCACCAGTCTCCCAACTGGTCCAGAACTCTACAGGAGCCCAATGCCCTCAGCTGGTCCCAGTATCCCCACTTGCCTCACTGGCTCCGCAGTTTCAAAGCCCTCAGACTCAAAACATAGGCAGCAGACTTCCAGAGCAGCAAGAGCTGCCAACAACTCTATCTGAATCTGCTGCTACTGTGGTTTCAGTCCCACAGCTTAACAACACTACCCTCCAGCACATAAACTCCACCCCCATCAAAGTTCAGACTCCGCAGGTTCTCTCTCTGTCTTCTCCTACACCAGGAGTCCCATCGTCTCAAGCAAAAGGCAGCCCTGCCCAGTTAGCCTCGCTCCCTATGCCTCAGCTGGTTCCCGTCTCCTCCATCCAAACCTCCCCCAGTTTCTCCTTCCCCCAGGTGGTGCCAGCCAGCCCTGCGCTCTCTATCCCCTCTGCCGGGGTGCCCTTGCAGATTCTGGCTTCTTCTCCTGGATCCGCAGGGCCTTCGCAGAACCCGGTCAGGATAAACCAGCTGAGTCAGATTCAGAGAGTGGGGAACCCGACCAGCGTGGCGCCTGCCGTACAGCTCCTGAACCCTGGGATCATTCAGCTACCGTCTTCTGCCACAGGTGAAACTTAACATCCGATTTATTCATTGGGAGAATTATAGACAAACTGATTAACTCAGTTCAGTGATAGTTTTCCTTTGATGTGGTGATTACTTAAATGCATTTTGGATTAGATTAGAAGAACAAGATAAACTTTTACCTCAGTGGTTGGTGAGAAGATTAGCGAACAAGCATAATCATGAAAACCAAAAACACAGCAGACGAATCAGGAAAGGTGTTGTTAAGTTACAGGAAAAATCCCAAGCTATTAAACATCTGACAGAGTTCTGTTGTTTAATCTGAAAATGGAAACAGACATAGCTATCCACCTAATCTCTATACCTCTGATTGTAGAGGCAGCCAATAGACACCTCAAGTCTATCTCTGGAGGAGCTGTAGAGCTCTGCAGCTCAGGTGGTTGGCTAGATGAGAAGCTCTGCATAAATCTGACTTTCCTGGCAGAAAGTCTTTGCCACAATAAAACAACAAGAGATCCCATTTAACAGATTTAAAATTCTTTCGTTTTTGCTGTAGTTCATGTAGAAACATTTCACATGTGTGCAATAAGATCGATTTTTGTAGGCCAGTATGCAAAACGTTGTATGATGAAAAAAAAAAAAAAACTGCAACAAGTCCAAGGCTGAAATATCAGTCCTTGGATGTGCAATATTGGTAACATAGCATCAAAGACTTGCAGCTGTTTTTGCAGCAAAAGTCCGGTCAACAAAATTTTGTTTATTGAGGCCTGAATGCAAGTTAGGCCACTTTTTAGACTTTAAATCATGAAATATGCTCTAAATCATTAACTGATGTATATCTTTTTTATAAATAAAAAAATTTCTACTTTGTGTTTATCCATCAAACATAAAACCCTCAGCTACACTTGTTTGCAGTTATATTGTGAGAAAATATTATTTGAAGTTCAAATGTGAAGGTTTTTGTCCATAACTGCAGATGAAGAGAAAATTAAAAATGTTTTAAAAAAGATAAAAGATAAAGATTAACTAAGGGTCTATGAAATAATAACCAGCTTCAGTAGTTACTAGCATCTTATGGAAACGAGGCATTGAGTGTTTTTCGTTGCATGTGGCTCATCGCTGCAGGGAACGTCGTTCTTGGTGGAAGCCCCTACCTGAGTGTGCAGCAGGGGAAGCTGATTCTGACCATCCCAGCTGGGATCCAGCTCACCAGTTTACCCCTAAAACCAGTCCCTGAAACATCCACCGTCTCTGCAAACGGAGTGGCTGGGCTTCTGAGCCCCTCCACTCCTCCTGTGGCCTGCCAGCCTCTGACCAGCTCAGGCTCAAACTCCGGGGGCCTAGCAGCTCCCCCCCTGAACTTCATCAGCTCCTCTCCTCTGCTCTGTGCTCCAGACAGCACCAGCATCAACACCAGCCAGGCACTCGCGGTCTCCACCTCTCACACGCTGGACCAGCCTATTACCATGACGACACAGAGCGCTCTCACTCCAGAGAGCATGTTGTCTCTTGGCCCCATGTACAGTGGAGTAGCACCCAGCATCCAGCTGTCCCAGCCGGCGTGGAGCCCCGTCTCTTTCTCCACCTCAGCTAGTCTGACCCTGTTTGACATGCGTGGGAAGGGGGAGCTGCCTGTAGACCCCGCTTTGTTAGGCCTACCTGGAGGAGAGTCGCTCCTGCTGGAGAACTCATCTCCCGGACGGGATGACGAAGCGAGCTCTCCTCTGAGGGACCCTGAGGAAATGGATGGAGACCCGAAGATCCTCACCCAGCTCCAATCCGTCCCTGTGGATGACGACTTGGGTTTGTAGTTCTGTTAAAACTGTGGGCAATTCTCTGTACTGTCCTGTTGCTCTTTATGCCCCAATGTGGTAATTCACTAAAATATGAAAACGTCCTGAAACCATTACAGACCTGATTGGCACTTTTTTTTTTAAAGCTCTTTGCAGTTCTATAGTTGCAGCTGGAGCTTTGCATAAACCTATCATAGACATCAGTACCATATTTGCGTTGGTAGTTCAAACATTTATTTCAACCCTTCTTTTTTTTTAGGTCTGAATTTTAAATCCCAAGAAACTCCAATAATATTTAAAAAAGTAGAACTGGGTGCAGATGTTTGAATTCTTTGTGGACTTTCCCTGCAATTACTTGTATTACTTCATCCACTTTGTGCAATGTACCACAAACAGAACAGCCCCATAGTATGATGCATCCACCACCATGCTTTACAGTTGGCAGTGTGTCTCTTTTTGTTTCTCTTTTTTTTTTTTTTTGGAGATTTTTACGGCACTAGTGGCTCGTTTTTTCTGACAGTAGGCTGACAGGAAAGGGGGTATGAGAGAGGGGGAGAGACCTGCACACCCAGATTGTAATCATTTTTAGGTAATTTAAGGGAGACTTTGTTTTTTGTTTGACTGAATTTTGCCCTCTTTATTGCTGTGAACACTGTACCAATGTTTTAGCATGTTGGTGGGAGTATCATGCTGTTGGAGTGCTTATTCAGTGTTTGTGGTGCAGTGTGCAAAGTGGATGTGAAAAATAAAGTGGCAAATCCTTCAAATTCACCTAATATCAACAGCTAGATGAGAGATCCTCATCCTGAGGACACTCCAAACAGTTTTTTTTTATTAATTTGACCAAATATTGATCAGAACTAAGCAATATTTTTAAATATAAAGTTAAAATAAATGTTTTTTAGCAGGGAAAAAACTCCCCTCTTAAAATATAGTCTACATCTTTATTCCTGTTTTAATAATGTGGAAAGTATAATTACATCTATCCTATTTTATTGAATCACCTTTTTATTGACTCTAAAATCTATTCAGACAGAAAAATGTATTCTTTTTTTGTCATAAATGGAATTTCAGAATACAGACATAAAGCTTGTTTGTATTTTTTTTTTAGTCTAGTGCCGATTTTGAAGCTCTAAACCAGAGACTGAAAGAGAAAGTTGTTTTGATTGTATATTTTGTTCACCCCAGAGGTGAGAACAAAGAACAAAGTGGGCTATTAGTTACTGGAATGCCTTAAGCCAGGCATGCCCAAAGTTGGTCCTCGAGGGCCACCGTTCTGTAGGTTTTCAATTTTTATCGGCTTCAGCACAGCTGATTCAGGTGTTTGCAGTTTAACAAAATCCAGTTAATTAGCTAACAATGGAAATCAGCTGTGTCCCGAATCAGGGAAACCTCTAAAACTTGCAGGACGGCGGCCCTCGAAGACAGACTTTGGGCACGCCTGCATCAAGACTTTGCATATAAGCTGGTTTATATCCATAAAGTGAGGTTTCCCTTTAAAATCTTTCATTATAATTTTTTTTCCTCTGAATTTTTAAGGGAATTTTTGTCATTTTCACCCACATCTTTTTAATTCCTTCTTAACTAATTTACAGAGAGATAACTTGGATTAATCTGACCCACATAGATGTTCATCTAAACTACGTTTTCTCTGGGTTTTTGCCAGAGAAGAAAGTGGGACCGAAAGAGAAGAGTATTTAATAAAGTGAATACATTCTATAAATGTTTGTCTAGCCAAAGAAAAAAGCTTTCTGGACTTTTAATTCTTCTAAATCTACTCTAGGATTACAATCTTTATACTCCTTTTCATAGTTGCAAAGGAAACCCGACAGTATTTTATGCATATAAACAAGTTACTGACGCCTGACTAAAAATACACAGATCCATTTCATTTATTGTAAAGTTTTTGGCAGTTTTTGAGTTAGGTTTGGACAAAAAAAAAACAATAGGGGAGTTAAAAGGTTTTAAAGTAACTCTATGCAATATATAGCTCTATAGTATGTAGCTCTTTATAGGACACTACATCGCACAACGGCTGGGTCAAAAAGCCGAGACACTTGGGAGATGAAATGAAGCCTTGAGGTGAATTACACTAAAGCGTTTGCTCTGATCGTGATGTTCCTCATCAAATGCAGCCAAAGTCTCAGTATGTTGATACTGATAAGTGCCTTATTTTAAATCGTTGTTTTGTTGTTGTTACACCGTTATGTATGACTTGTGTGTAGCTGACCAGAATTTTGGACTTTACAGAATTCCCACATTTCTACATATGTTTGACCCTCTGTGAATCGCTGTGATACTTTATTTGCATGGTCATTGCTTGATCTTATCTTGTATATTTTGCACATTTCATTTACGTTATGTTTGCGGTAGGCTGTCGTTCTATCGTGATCATGGCTGGACTTGTTTATTCTGAAGCTCCAGGTTCTTTAGATTTAAACTCTAAACCCTACAGGCCTTCTGGAGTCACAACGCTGGTAGCCATCAATCTTTTGGTCGTTTACAGTGCATACATGTACGGTTGATCTCAAAAAGTGTCTACTCCTCTGTTAGAATGGTGGATTTTTGTGACTTAAATAATTTAGCGCATTATTCATCATTTTAAAGCCAAATGTGTGCACACCCTTAAACCAGAACTTTGAACCGGTTTTGGACTCTGTTTTCAGTCTTTATTTTACACAATGTCTCCAAACACCTTATAAAAGATTTCAATAATCATTGGAACATTTTTAAACCACCCTTTTTTTTTTATTCAGTTTATTTTTCATTTTATTAAGGGTACAACTAAAGGTACATTTGTTTGGATAAATATGCTGATAACATAAAAAAAATAATTAGCAATTTTTCTAATGTTCTCAAAGCATTTTTGTGGCAAAAACATATTCAAGGTGTTCTCTGTTTACTTTTCCGTCTGTTTAATCACATAATACATGAAGGAGTCAGTGTGGGATTGCAGAAACATTGTTTTTGATTGTAAAAGTGCTACTCGTACTCTTACTAGTTGTCTTCCCCTTATTGGAGAGCAGCACTCTCAGCAGAAACTCCCAAACTTCCCTCCTCCAGCACTGCCTGAGGTGTTCCCTGGTCAGCCGAGACATAGTCCCTCCATTGTGTCCTGGACATCCGCTGTCCGAGCTCTTCACCCTATCTCTAAGGGAGAGCCCAGCCACCCTATGGAGAAAGCTCAGTCCAGCCTCTGGTATCCAGGATCTCATTCTTTCAGTCATGATCCAGATTTCATGACCATAGACGAGGGTAGAAATGTAGACGAGCTTTGCTTTTTGGCTAAACTCTCTCTTCACCACAACAGACCAGTGCAGCGTCTGCATTAAAGCAGAAGCCGCACTGATCCATTTATCATCCTCATAAGGGTGGTTAATTATATTTTTTTCCATGACTGCATATGATCCAGTTTAGCAAACTGTACTGTGGGTGTTCCACAAGGCTCTGCATTAGACCCTTTGATTATTGCCTTTATTTCAATAAACTCTGTGTCTACAACTTAAGACAATCTATAGATGTCAAACAACTACACATATACGTTCTAAATTATTAAAGTTGGAACCTCCAAGCTAACATTTTTATAACACATTGGCTTGATCAGTCATTTCAGGTTAATAAAAGATGATTTTTATTTTTTTTAACAAAAGCTGTTGCACTTAACTGAAACATAACTTTCATCTTAAACTGTGGCATTAGATAGGATAGAAATGGGTAAAAACAAATCCTGAAAAGATGCTTGAACAGATTTTTGGCGCATTTGTTTCTCTATTATTGATATTAAGATTTAAAATTAAATTTACCTACCGATCTGCATACAAGTTTATTAATGTTTGCCATCTGGCTGTAGTGCAAAAAACTTGGAGCTGTCAGTATGACTAGAAAGGTACTTTACATTCAGTCCATTTACCCAAAATGTTACAACTGAAACAAAGTGTTAGTTCAAGGGTGTCCACTCTAATCCATGTAGGATTTTTATAATTCCTACAAAATTATAGAAATTACAGTTTTTTTTAAGTTGTAAGCAATCGCTCATAAAAAATATCAAACTATTTATATTGCTGATTCTTTTAAGACATAAAAAAACAAGCGTTTTAACAGGGATGTACACTTTTAAAATCCAGTGCAGACTTCAGTATTGCCTATAGTTACAGTAGTAACCTGTTTTTTTTTTTTTTGTTTTTTTTTTATCGGTATGTTTGTCTGTTTTGTACATTTAACCTATTTAATTGCATGTACCAGTTGGTCTTAGTTTAAAGTGAAGACTTGTGGAAACGGTGCATATAGGAAATCTCAGATTAGAGACTTTGACTTAATTCTGAGGTCATTCATCCTATTTCATCCCACTGTTGAACTACAGATGGTGGAAACAGGGAGGGGGGGTTGTTGTTTTGATATACCAAAGCATGCTTCTTGTTCATTTGTTTGTTCTTTGCCTTGGTTATTTTATTGTGCTACCTGTCGCCTAAACTACACAACTCTATTTAACCAAAGATTTTGTGTTGAACTTGATGTTTTAAAAAGGGAGATGTCTGTCTTTACATGTTCTTCCTGTTTTTGTACTCAAATACATTCTATTTTTTATATTACATGATACTATAATAAACTGCATTTATTACAAAAAAAAAAACTTGTTTGTCTGCTGTGTTCTCTTTCTCAGAGGCTGTGGGCGACTATGAACACTCGCTTGTTAAGGGATTTTTGCCTCTAATTTGTCAACAAAATTTTATTCAAATACAGTCGTTCTGGGAAAGCTTCAGTCTGCTTCTCTGGTGAGTTCGGCAGTGGAGCTTCAAAATATGAGCAAAGGTGTGCCGGCTCGTGTTTGTACAAGCGATGAGGGGATCTCTGGTGTGTTATTATAACCCTGATGGTCTCAGGTTTCCTGTGCGAGGGTATGATGAAGTTCAGTGCCAACGCACATGCAGGTTCACTTTAGTTTTGGTTCATCTGTAAAGATCCATTGAGGTTTCAGCTCTTACAGGAGCAGAACTGCAGAGGCGTTTTGAGGTAATTTCTTCTGCAGTGATGATCTTCACAGCGGAGCAGATCATTTGTGTGTGTGAGGTTCTGCTGCAGGGTGGTCACATGGATCGTCTTGCCAACTTCCTCTGCACTCTTCCTCCCTCTTCCTCTTCTTCATGCCTTGGGGAGCTGGAAAGCGTCCTGAGAGCCAAGGCGGCGGTGGCCTTTCACCAGGGGCGCTTCTCAGACCTCTACACCCTGCTGGAGGGCTTCCCCTTCTCTCCACGCAGCCACCCGTTCCTGCAGGAGCTCTGGCTGCAAGCTCACTACGCTGAGGCTGAGAGGCAGAGGGGCCGGCCCCTGGGGGCCGTGGGGAAGTATCGTGTTAGAAGGAAGTTTCCTCTACCCCACACTATCTGGGACGGAGAGGAGACCAGTTACTGTTTCAAGGTAGGATTACTTTTCTTAGCAACTCTTAAACTAGTTTATTCAAACACTCTCACAGGCTGATCTGATTACTTTCAAGGTATTTTCCTTGGTGCCTATCAAAGTTAACCCCCTCTATATTTCTTTATGTCACAACTATTAACATTAATGCTATTTTGGTGTTTAAATTGAAATTTTTTTTTCGTTTTATTTTTTTTTTTACAAATTAAAACCAATTAACTACAGCATGTATTTTTTTAGCCCCCCTGCCTTAGTGCTTTGCTGAACTGCCTTTATATGCAATCATAGCTCCAGTTGTTTTAGGTTTCCCTCCTATCTTGTACACCTGGATTCTGATGGTTTCACTCTTTCTTTGTTGCAAAATAACTTCAGCTCAGTCAGATCAGACAGAGAGGCAATGTTCAAATTTCTCCCCAAAATCTCAACTAGTCTTAAGTCTTAACTTTGGGTAGCACATGAGAAGGCTTAGAAATGACTCTATGATTTCTTTCTGCAACATTCTTTAGATCAATCTTTCACCAAGAGCAGATTTTAGCAGTTCACAACTAATTGATGCTCTGTCCACAGATTCTCCCTCCTTTTGACCACTAGTTCTCTAGATAAAAGTTAATGAATATATTTCTTTAGGTGTGCAGTTGTGTCTTTCTTTTTATTCACATGTGATGGATTGAATGGTGCTCTGATATATTCAAATATTGGTATTGTTTTGTAACCTGACGCTGTTTAAAACCTTATACCCGACCCGTCTCCTGTGCTTCTTTAGTCTGCACGATCCTGCTTCTGTTTTTTATGATGCTCTCTAACACACCTTTGAAAAACATCAGTATCTATTGTGAGAATAAATGACATTAGGTTATCGCTGCATGTTCTCAGTGTTAAGGATTTTTTAAGGCTATTAGTTTCAGAGAGCTGAAGATGACTAATATGTAAAAAAAAAAAAACTTTGAAAGCCCTTATATTTTAATATTACTTTTGCTGACTTGAAAGCCCCTTAAGATGTCCCACAAAGGGTTCACTTATAAACAGTTAAGAGAGCTAAGATGTGTTCATGATCCTTAATGTCCAGAATGAGATACTTCATCTTTAAAACAGGAGAAGTCCCGGAGTATGCTGAGGGAGTGGTACCACAGAAAGCCTTATCCCTCCACCCAAGAGAAAAAGGAGCTGGCAGCGGCCACCGGCCTCACATCCACCCAGGTCAGCAACTGGTTCAAGAACCGCCGGCAGAGAGACCGAAGCACCGATGTCTCCAGGTCAGCAATACAACAGCTGCTGGTTGGAAACTGTTTAGTTTTATCTATGTTTTTTATATTCTGCCACTTGAAATGAAAACCTTTTGTCACTTGATGTAGAACTATGGGACTGAAATGCAAAAGTAAATTATGAATTTGTAGCTTTAAAATAGATTTTTTATCTCATGCTTTGGACTTTTAATAGAAAATATACCTAAAATAAAACCTGATCTCTTACTTACTGACTGGTCAGACTTCACTTATTATAGCCTCAAATCTCTAAAGTTTTTATTTGATCCTGTAATTTATGTTACATGACTTACTGTATAGCTCATAATTCAGACTTTATATCTGCAATTTCAGATTTAAAAGAACTCGGTCGACAGTTTTATAACAATTGTTTCATCACATTATTATAACTTTCTGTCTCATAACTGTGCTTCATTTTTATGATGCAAAAATTGAATCATGTTTAAATAGAAAGTTTATATCTAATTTCTAAAAATAACTGAATAGATGTTGACTTTGTGTCATTTATCTGATTACATAAAACATAATTATGGGTTTAACATTGCCTTTCTATCCATTATGGATTTCTTTCCTTAAATATACTAAATATAAAGATTAATTTTAGTGAACTAATATGTCTATACTTATTTTAAAACATTAAATCATATCTCAGAATTATGTTTCTTAAATATAGACTCTAATGACTCTTTATTTTAAAAGTTTAGTACCTTTTAACCACGTATCTCAATAAAAAACTATTCCTTATAAATTTGACTTTAAATCCTATAACTTTGCTGTATTTCTTTAATATGAGATTTATTATTAAGCTCTAAACAATAAATGTTTGTCTCCTTATGACTTTAATGCTCACAATGTTTTATATTTAGATAATTATTCCTTTATCTCCTAACTATGCAAATGTTTCTCCTGTATGATGAGTCTAAACCATATCTGATCCTCTGGTAAATATTTTAACCTCATACTTGCAGCATTATAGTTTGACTTTATATCTCAATATTAATACTTTAAACTAACTGCTGCTAACTTCAGGCTTATTAAATAACCACAAATGAGTCAAATATTTCTATTTCTTCCATGTTTCAGCCAAAATAAATCAAATG
>JAUZNJ010066485.1:0-26552 GCA_034780135.1 Jordanella pulchra
ATAAACTGTCAGAGAACTTATGGAGCACATTTTTAAGGCGGGGAACTAACCAAAACCCAGCTGTAGTTTAACTTTTTGTTTCTGCTGTAAGGTAAATTTTAGTTTTGTCTTGTATAGCCATGTTGTCTTGTTTATTTCTCCATCCCATCATGCTTCTATCCGTTCATCAACTATGACCAGCTTTGGAGGTTTATAGATATGTCTTTATTATTATTATTGGAATTAAGGAAAAATATAGTTTAACTTCTTCTAACGATGCTATATTGTCATGATTGAGGAATGTTCACTCTCTGATCTACTTAATCCTGCTTAGCTTTTAAACTCTAATGCAAAAAATGAACAACATCGCTTGGATAGGATCCTCCGCTCGAATCAGTTAAAAGGCGAGTAAGTGGTTTGGAGCTAGTGCGGCCGACTTTCAGATCTTGTCGTGTCTGTCCGTCTTCTTATTAACATTCCTCTGTTGTGGGTGTGATGCTGAGAAGATCCCAGGCGCGCGTCGCGGAGCGGAGACGCGCACCCTCCTTGTGCGTTCAGAGGAGGTGTTGCTGCCGGTGGACGGGGAGCGACGGAGAAGAGCGGAGAAAAAGAGACCAGAACCTCACCGCAGGCGACCGTTCCGTCTCCACTGGTGTCATTTAACTGCTACATAGCATTCGATTTCAGATGACTTTCTTTTTTTTCCCTCTACAGTATCAAAGCTTCTTAATATGTGTTGGATCTAACGCCTGCTAGGAGGATAAAAAAGGAAGACCAGACTCATCTGGTGGATGTGGACACCTGAACTGTAGACATGGGAAATATAGTTAATTTATTTTTTTCTATCCTTCTGGTTTTATGGGTATGCGCGTTCGGGGGTTCGCCCAGTGTTCAAATTGGTGAGTAGCCAACTCATTCATAAAAAAGAAATGTGCTTAAAATACTTGAATGGAATAGAATAAACTGCAAATTTGGTAACTAAAACTGTCAATCTGTTTGGATTTGTGGAAACATATTGCATTGTGTGATCATTACAGGGGGACTTTTTCCAAGGGGCGCGGATCAAGAGTACAGCGCGTTTCGGATAGGAATGGTTCAATTTGGAACCTCGGAATTCAGACTGACACCTCATATTGACAATCTGGAGGTTGCCAACAGTTTCGCGGTGACCAACTGTTGTAAGTCACAAATATATTTTGAGTCCTCATAATTACTCACTAAACACTAAGTCTGTATGTAATCCACAAAACAGTAATGACCATTGTTCCAAAGATTTTTATAAGAATAATAGTTCCAGCTTAGAAAATACCAAAGCTTTCTGATCTATCTGTACCTTAACATACTGAAAATATGGACTTCATAGTTGAGGATAATGGCAGTAGCAGGGGAAAAGTTGGTCTCCACAGTAACCGGCACATCAATACTGTTCCCAGTCTTTCATATTCGTTAGAAAAGGCTTTACAAAAAATGCCAGCCATAAAAGTTTTTTTAGCTTTATTTCTTTGTACGACTTTAAAAAAAACATGCTCAAATTGAATGGCGTTTTTTATTCAGTCCAATAAAGATCTTCTCACTGCAATTTGGTCTCTACTTCTACTTTTTCTTTTTTCTTTTGACATTTTTGGGATATTAATAAACCTCTTGTCATGGTTAGACATTTTTCCCAACTTCAACCATGTCTTCTGTCATGTTTAGAAAGAAAATTAACTAAAGGGCGACTGAGACAGATTTTATTTCTCTCTTAAGCGTTCACGTCTTTTTTCAGCTCGGAGGGAGCGCTGTTCATCCATGAATGGAGATCAGCACACATGCACGGATAGACAGACATTATCGGTGCCTGTCATACGCTCCAACTCGGCTAATGAGGACGGATATGAAGCGATTGATTAGAAGCCTAAGCATGGAAGGTTTTACCCTTCATTCCATTATTGCCCCAAACAGCTTTTAATCCAGTTTAAATCACTAGCATACCTCTGGACTAAATGAAGGTTTAAAGTCATAATCTAAACTGTGACTTCACTTTGATAGGTTATGTTTTTCCCACCGAGTTTCTGGAAGAATCGGCTATGATCGTCTGGCAGATTTATTTTAAACCGCTGCAGCAAATAGGTCGCTATATTTCCTACATTCATTAGGCAGTTGCCAAGCGACTGCTGCTCTCAACAGTCCCTTAAACATAAATCAAACGCTTCTCATTGGTGCGCGCACGGGTCCAATCGATCCCATTACCATATAAAACCTTCCTGTTTGGAGATGCTGAGTGTGTCCGAGAGATCACATGTCGTGTGTTCAGGCGGCGATTGCTCCTTCAATTATTTCATTATTATTATCATTATTATTATTTTTTTAAATTGAGAATATTGTCCTTCTTGATAAAAAAAACAAAAACACAACAACAACAGCAACAAAAACAATGAAAAACCAGACTCTAGGGTTTTAAGAGTTAGCTGCCCGTGGCTGTTTAATGGAAAGAGATTACATTAGAGAAAGTTGCTTCAACATGCATTTTTGTCTAACATATGAAAATGTACGTAAACCATGATGCTAATTTGTGAATGTTTTTCGAGTTTTCCCTCCTCAGCAAATGTTTTGTAGGGGAAAATTTAATGATACATATGAAAAAGTTAGAAAAAGAAAATATTCAAATGAGAAGTTTAGTACAACAGCATCTGCCTGGTTATCAATTCTTATCAATCAAACATATTTTGTGTGTTTCTTTAAACACCACTCTTTGAGACCCTGGTGCACTCCCGCTGCTTATGCTAAGGTTATTCTTCACATTAGTAGCAACTTCTTATAAAAGCCTATATCGTAGAAAGGTAGCTTAATGTTGATGGTGCGATGCTGAGCTGATTGTCACCTGGTCTGACAATGAGTAGCAGTCGTGCTTGCTTCCCCCATGGATTAATCTGGTGCCTTTTTGCAAACTCTGTCCTCATATTAATAGTGTTGCTGAGTAGGAGTTGGAAGGAAGAAGGGTGATTGTGGCTGTGGTGAAGAGATGTGGATGAAAGGAGGTGGGTGTGTGGGCTGGGGGTGCTTTTAAAGCCAGTAGATGGCAGTCTGTCTCACCATCCACCTTTGACTGTAAATTACAGCACTTAAACACCACCACTTTGCCTTTTGTTCAAATGTACTTCATGAAACTGCATTTAGGGGAGAATAAAGGGAGAAATATGAAGCTGCTGTGCCATGCTAAAAGCAACGGCATGTACTGATAGGCTTTTTGTTACCTAATTACACTCTTTGAATAGGAAAGAAAAGATATACTTTGTCATGTATTAATAAGCATAAGATAAAGAAACATTAAAAATATGAAAATAATTGCGTTTTATAAAAATAGAGCTTCAAATGTAAAATAGATTTAGTTCTATACATGTCATTCAATTTAAAAATACTTTATTGATTCAAAATGGAATTTAAATGTGGTGTAACTTCTGTTTTTTTTTTTCCAACAAAGTGTATACATCAATGGCTGTAGGCAAGAATTTTTTTTGTTTTGTTTTTTTTTTTTTTTTTTTTTTTTGTAGAGGTTTGTTTAAAGATCTGAAGAATCCTTTGTCTGAAGACACTGTTGTTGTTTAATAGTCATCTGAAGAGGATGCTAATGGTTGTCCAAAAAATCCTTAATTTTATTAAGAATTCTTCTTTGAGAAATAATCTCCAAATGTTCCAAAGTAGTTCCTAAAACAGAGGTGGTCTTCTTTATCTGCTTGTTGGGCTTTTTTTAAGTCATTCCCTCTGAATCTGTTACCCCAACAGTGGATTGCAAAGAGATGACAATACAATGGACTTATGAGTAATATGCAGCAAAGTGCCGAATATGTCTTATTTCTTTGTTATGGATCTTTTCTATCTGTTATAAAAAATATACACATCATGTATACAGATATACATATAGTTAATAAGGATGCAAATATTTAATGTCTGTAGCTGCAGTGCCACAAAAGACAGCATGTTGAAGCAGCAAAATCAGCCTCTGAAATTCCTCATTACCTCCTCATTACCGTTGGCCATATCATGTTCTATTACTTTACGAAGATGTTGTGTACGTTTTGCTCAAGATGTAGCAGCACCCCTTTGAAAATGTTTGCATTTTTCACATCAGTCCACAGAATATATTCTCCCAAATGATTTAGGAATTATCAAGATGTGTCTTAGGTAAAGTGATACAGGCCTTTATTTTGTTTTTGGTCAGCCAGGATTTTTGCCTAGTCTCTTTTTATTGCTAAAACACAGAAATCTGACCTTAACTGAGAGAAATAGAGCATGCAGTGCTTTAGATGTTGCTGTTGCGTTTTGTTTCTTTTATTTGATTTTGTGACCTCTTGAATGAGTTGTTGCTGAACTTTTGGAGTAATTTGGGCTAAAAAATCTCTTCTCAGAGGCCCAATATTTTTGTGTAGTGGAAGATAATGGCTGTCACACCTATTTTTTGGAGTCCCAAAGCCATAAAAATGCCCCTGTCACTCTGTCATAGCTAACAGAAGTCGGTCACTATGTTTATCAAAAGGTTCTATTGAGGTGAATTCTATCTTCCAACTCAACTTTGCAAAAAAAAAAAAACAACAACAACTTAATCACAGTTTATTTATGATTTAGTTATAAAATTAATAATTTAAAATTGTCCTCTTGTATGTTTTGCCATTATCTTTATATTATAATACATTTGTTTGATCTAAAGGGCTGTAATCTGGGATACTTACATAATGGTATATCTTATTTATCATAGACTTATTTCAACTTTTAGTTTGGTATAGTCTTTTATTTCCTCACGATATAGAAATACCTCAGTGTAAGTGTCGGGCTTCCTTTCAGACTTATGAAACTCTGGCTGCACTATGCCTGTGGAGGAGCATACTTCATCAACACAGTGTGTCAGAGACAGTGGGAGGCAAAATGACACATTGCTCAATCAATAACGGTTCATCTGGGCAGCCCTGCATCTGCTGCCAGCACCAGGGGAGTTATTCTGACCATGTACATGTGTGTATGTGCAGTAATGTTGATGCACTTTCGACTCAGAGCAATAAATTTATAGGCTTCTTCAGACCTGCTGGATCTGAGCCACCTCTTAATCCTGAAGATAACTAGAACAACCTAAAGTTCTTTATCACTGTTATGAGGAATCACAATGGTGACATTTTTAGTATTTAGTTTTCTTTGCAATAACATTTATATAATGTCATCTGAAAACAATTATTATGATTTAACACAGAATACATTAAGCCCATTTTTTAATTCATGTTTCATAGGTTGAATATCTTAGCTTAAATTTAGCAGACAATTAGGAGCTTCTGAAAGATACGGGCCTCGACGTACTATGTCACACTGCAGCCATCCACTTTCATGTTGCTCAGTTTTTGGGGTTTTTTTCAGACTGTGTGATAGCCAACACAGAAAAAGCAAAAAAGAATTAGATGGACACTAAGATGTGTTTTCAAAAATGATTACAAATAAAAACAAACACTTTTAGAGTGTGTGTATTTGGTTCCTTTATAACCAGTTGCTAATAGAACAATATAAGATGAATTGAATTCACCTGCGTGCAACTCAATCTTTAAATATAACTTTTCTGTGAGAGAACATTAGTGGACAAAGATTATCACAAAGAAAAAGAAACACAACAGACAGCTCAATAAAGAAAGCTGTGGAAATGTTTATAAAACATCATCCCAAGTTTTGATAGGATAAAATCTATTTTTGGAAAGTGGAAGAAGAGGAAATATAAAATGAAACGTTTTACTCTACAATCATAACACTGTGTAGGGTAAAGCTAAAACTGCTTTTGAACCCGAACATAACAATCTTCTGAAGGATAATGATGGTGGCAGCATTATGCTATACGGATGTCTCTCGTTAGAAAAGAAATTTCCAATTTAGATCTATGATTTGAACAAACTTCTCCCTCTGTCTCGATTGTTTCATACACCCAGACGTCATCTCAGCGTCTTTGATATTTTAAACAGACAGACCTGATAACTAAAGTGTTCTTTTAGTTTTTTTCTTGTTTGTTTTTCTTTTTGTGCAATGTACTTGAAAATATACAGTGTTAAAACCGCAAATATTACTGATATCTCAGTTGAAATTTGCAAAGTAAACATTAGATACAATCTCACCAAAAATATAGTTTATTTCCAGATTTGCAACAAAAACTAGTTCAGCAGATGGTAGAAAAGCTTTAAAGTCCTAAATGTGGATTATCTTAATCAAAACAGAATGAAACAGATGGCAAATTGAATTAAGAACACAACAACACATCTCTTACTCTAAGAATGCAGGCTTTGAGAGAAAAAACTCCAGCAACAATAATAACAAACAAACAAAAAACAACTTATATGGCTATTTTTGATTTCTTATTTTTAGGAGCAACATAGAACAACTGGCAGCTTTTAGCAAACATGTTTAACCCTTTAAAGCCAAGTGTATCATATTTGATACATGAATTTTTGAGACATTTGCATCATCTGTGAGATATTTTCGCTCTTGAGAACCCAACTTAATAAATCAGAAATATGTAGGGAACATAAAATATATAAAAGATTAAATACCTAATATATCAAAATTTATGCTAATAATGATCAAATTTAACTTATACAAAATGTATGTTTTTTTTTAAAAAAATCAGAATTTTCTGTCAATTATTTCATGGTTCAGGCTTTAAAGGGTAAAGCAAAGACCAGAAACATTCAATAGCAAAAAAAAAAAAAACATTCTGAAAGATTTTTTTACAGATTTTAATCGGTAGGTTATTTCCCCCAAAAATATTTGTTGTAATCTTTCTTTTCTTAAGGAAACACAACGATTGGAATGTGCACATTTTTGCACTGGTCTGGCATTAAAAGCTGAGTCTATGTGCTCAAAATATCACTGCCTTTATTCCTAACATCCACCTTTTCTGAGGCCAAATGAGGACAAAGAGGTCTTTGACAGCCAGCCGACGATTTAACACTTCAAAGTTCCTGTTTGTCATGGCTGAATCACGTCACACTGTAATTTCATGCATTCAAATGCACATAGCCTTTCAGGAACTCATGATTTCATGACCTGGCTAAATTATCGAAAGCACAAGCCTTCCTTATATGCACTACTGGGAACTGGTTAAAGCCAATTTTTTGTTCACACCTAATTAAGAAAATTTCCACCATTTCACAAAGTGCTGTGAAAAAGTAAATGGGTCTAGCAGGTGGCTGGTTAAAAAAAGAAAAGAAAAAACAAGCTAAAAAGCCCATGTGGAGCTTGGGTTGCCTTGAATGCTGCATCCCAAACCAAACCTTTACTGCTGTGTCCTTCAAAACTCTCAGCTACAGATTGAAAGGTCTAAGTTGACATGAAGTTTTTAAACTTTTATCATTATGCAAATGCTTTTCCTTTTAGCTATTTGGGAAGATTTGTATTTTCATTTAGTGGCTGTGTTTTGTTTTTGAGAACAGTTTTGGTTTACACAAACTATAAAGATAAAAAAGGGGCTTTTAAATGTATCCCTTATTTCAACAAATGCAGTGATATAATAAAGCCTCTATAGGTTGTGGTGAACAATCACTGTAAGGAAAAGAATTCAGAAGGCCAAAGCTTTATTAGAATCAACTTTATTGAAAAATGAGAGATAATGACCTCTGATCAGACCTGAATTACTCTGGGTGACCTCCTGCTGGTGTGTAAACATAACCACATTTCCTTGGAGTACAATGAAATAAAATGGCACATTATAATTATGAAGGATATTGTGGCGTGTTTTTAAAACAGACAAAAGTGTAAAATGGTAAAGGGGAAAGTGAATGTACAGTAAGAGTTACTACAAACACACTGTTATTCAACATTTAGTGCTTGCAGAACAGGGTCACATTTATGCACTGAACACAGAAGTCAAAGTTTGATTTAGTTCATATCAATCTTTTTTTTATATAAAGCCTAGGTTTAAAAAAGCTTATATCTAAAACTGATTTCTGTTGATTCATTTTAACTTTGATTTATATCCTGATCTTGAGCTTGCACACTCTGTTGAAAATTAAAAGGAGTCTCCTTAAACAAGGAAAGACCTTAAGTCAGACTCAGTAATTATTGCTACAATCAATACCGTTTTACTGCTTAAATCTTGCTATTAATGATGTTTTGAATAACAATGCTTTCTGTGTTTTTTTTTTTACCAGACTGATGACACATTTCATACATGTAACAAGAAATGTGTTAATTCACTGAATATCCAGATTTTATCCTGGAGAATTAGGCTTTTCTATGAAATGATCCATGATCAGTTATGTTATTTTCTGTCAGGGTTTTGTTGTAGCAAGACTGTCCCAAAGCACATGGATTAAGACATTTCTTCCACAGATTGCAGATGCTAATCCAACCACCCGTCCCTTCGTATCTATATGTTTTCATTTGTATCTTCAGTGTAAGAAATAAACTCTTATTAAGTTCACATGCCATAAAATGTCACTCAGCGACAACAGAATCGATTCCAACCTATTTACTGTTTAACTCCATGCTGTTGCTTGAAAATGAGGTTGAAAGGCACGTCATCTGAAAAAGCAAACAAGATTGAAGATATTAGGAGGAGTGTTGCTAAGATACCAAGGTTATCTCATTTTAATGAAGTTTGTTCTTTTAAACAGGCCTTTAAAGTTTTATCTGGTGATAGACATATAGGACTTGTTTAAATAAAGATAACAGACTTTAAAGAATGTTTAAGAGCAGATGAGGGAGACAATGCTTTGAAACTTTCCTTCAGTTATCTTTAAATCAGTTTATGAAGAAGGTTTTATTCTTGTTTTCTTTTATTATTTTTTTAAGCCAGAAACTTTTTCAGCAGATGTTTGCTTATAAGCTATTAGAGAGAAAAATATTTCCTTCTTTATCATGCTTTATCACAACATTCCATCACGTTATCTTCTTTTGTTCTTAGGGTGTTTCCTTCAAACCAGGTTGGATTTTATTATGATTTCTTTTTTGTTATGGGTTTAGATGTATTGGTGAAAAGTGAATGAGGAACGGATAAATATGGAAACTATGAGCTGGGACTGATTTTTAAAACGGTTTTACACAATAACAGACAAACATAGATATCTTGCTTCTCTCAGTTGTTGAGATATTTTTATTTGGCAGCAAGACTTCAATGCTTAGCAATATAAAAGTTTTTAAAGGGTATTCTGCATTATGCAGGCTAAATGTAAGTAATATCAGATGACATACAGTCTTAAATTATCTTCATTTTATAGCTCTTTTCCAGCCCTACTGTCCATTCACTCCACAGCCATCCAGAGATGTGACAGGAAGAAACTGGATTCCTACAAAGAATGAAAAAAAGAGCATTAAAAAGAGCATTAAAATAATAATCAACTAAGCTAGTAATCAAATCTGTATACTGGATTTTACAGACTCTAAAACATGGCATTTATTTAAAGACTAACCTACTAACAGCAATAATTAACCAAAAACTATGAAAAAAATATAAGCATTTGAAATTAAAAATAAAACAAAAACCTACTAACCTGCAAATTTATTTTATTTACAAATGGTTTTGCATTAAATCCTGTCTATTTTATTTACATATTTATTTTATTTACATATTTACTGTTTTTTCTTATTGAGGAATGTAAAGTTACTCAAACTATTTTTAATAGATTAATTGAAAAAAACTGATAGAATAACCAATTACAAAATTGAATGATTTACACTTAAAACCTTAATTTGCAAGAGAACTACATCACAATAGTGATAGTGAACACCCATAGCATAGGAGCTTTTAAATAACTAAAATAACTGAATAATTCATCTAAAGTGACCTTTTTTAAAACTTTGTGATTTATTTTAATTGTTTTTTTTCTCTTCTTTTTATATAACTA
Source organism: Jordanella pulchra (assembly GCA_034780135.1). NCBI lineage: Eukaryota > Metazoa > Chordata > Actinopteri > Cyprinodontiformes > Cyprinodontidae > Jordanella > Jordanella pulchra. The sequence goes on from JAUZNJ010066485.1 coordinate 9,825, forward strand.
TGGAAAACAGCTAAAAAGAAACCCAAGAATGTAAATTTATTGGAAAATTTTAATATCAGATAAGGCCAATCTGTGTTCGATCTTAAAGAGGAAAAATTGTGATATGGAAATTTGACATTATGCCAATCACAGACATAGAACAGACTGGTGATGTGACAGTTGTCCAGCAAGCTGTCATCACCACTGTGCATTTGAAGGGAAATCCATAAAAAAGGTTAGTTGCTGAAAACGTGTTTTTATAGAAAGCTGTATTCGATTATATTGATGGAAAGTTGAGTGGAAGGAAAAAAAGTGTAAGAAAAATTCGCCAAGCAGGGACTGCAGCTAGTCACCACACGCAGATGGTCTACAGCCATTGCATTTGTTAAGCTGAACCGTCCTGAAGTACAAAACGTGCCACATGTGTTTGTTGCATAAACTCTGGTCAGAGCTCTCAAAGCTCCTATTATCCCTGTTGCATGGGGATAATTTTCTTTTGCATTTTCTACTGTCACTCTGAGCTTCTTCAGCTGGACACCTATAAATTGAACAGCCTTCCACATGATTACATAAACCATAACATGTATAAAACAAACTTTTATTAGTCTTATTTGTTATTGTCTTATCCAGATCTACTCATCAAGAGGATCTTGTGTTTTTTTTGGCTTTGAGTCAGTTAAAAAAAATGGTTTAAAATTTGTTTGTCTGTGTGTGGAGTGCAACAATTTTATACTGTATGTGAGCTTTGATGCTGTTCTAACTTAGACCCAATGCAAAAGTTTTTTGGGGGGTAAAATCTGAAAAATGTTGTTGGGTTTCCACTGTTAGTGTTCATCCCAATGGCTTGGATCAGTATGGTGGGAAGAGGACTACAGAATAAAAGGTTTAGAAAACATCTCAGTCCCTTGGCATTCGTGTAGTCTCTTTGTGTGAGGAAGCCAAAACACATGACAACTTCAACCGGAAGGGGAGTGGCTGCGTCCAAACTTTCGCCCTAAGCCTTCAATCAGTAGAATAGTTCAACAGGGACTATGTAGTGGACTTTGAAGTGAAACTCAGTTAACTGACCATTCGGGACAGATGATCACAACTTTTTGCTCCTCACATAGTGCCTGCGCTATCTTTGTTCTATTTCGCCCACAAAACAAATTCCCTGATGCTTTACCTGGAGAGCTCTGCTCATCTAGTGACCATGGGTGCACACTACTTTTCAAGGTGCAATGTGGGAAATTTTTGAGTCCACTACTTTTTCATCCACTAGACATTCAGACACTCATGTAAAATGGTGTGATTTAACCTTGAGTGGGTGTAACAGCCATTGTCTGTACCAGTGCCTATATTGCTGAGTTTCAAGAAACAGAGTGACTACAAGAGGTATGGCAGGGAAATTGCACAGTTTATAGTATTTATCCAAGTGTTGCGCATGTGCATTGCAGTTTATTTAAAATAACTATATCTGTTATTCTTCTAAATATAGTCTGTAACCAGCAAAGAATGGTGATGGCTAAAAAATTCTTTCTGGTTGGCAGTTTTTTTTTAGATCTGCATTTAAAAAACTCATTTAAAGCTTCGATCCTTTTGCAGCATGTCCTTGTGGTGTCAGCAGTACTGTTAAGCAGTCTACTTTCCAGACAGTTGAATTGTTCTCTTATAACAACCTTTTCCCTGATGGTCTTTCTGTTTAAACAAAAGGTTTCCTCTGGACTGTAGCCAACACACCCCTACTGCTGTTGTCATGTCAGTTAGATTTTCTCCACACCTGCAGAATTTACGCATGCATAAAGGTTTCCAACGGTCACATAGATGTTATACTGCCCTTGTTAGACAATTTGTAACCCAGCTTGTTTATGTTATTATTTTCAATAAAACCTTTAGTTTTACAGATTTTTTTCTTTTCCATATACTTTATTTGTAGATCTTATAGATGTGTGGAAAGAGTTTTTATTGCTCAGGCCAGATCAGCAGGCTTTTTTTATCCCTGCAAAAGTACTGCTCCCCCTGCTGCTTTGATATGCCAGGGTGTTTATCTTCATTCAAGGAAGTCTGTGTGTTTTCCCCTATGGTGTCTCGTAAAACCAGAGACGGAGGTTGGTTTGTATGATGCAAATTTAAGAGAGATATAAATTTAGCTGAGAAAAGAAGGTAAGGAGCTTTTTGGAGCACAGATTTCTGTTTTCAATCGAAAGTGTTTGTTTTTTGGGGGTTTTTTTATACCAGGGCTTTATGTTTATGGTAATTTTGATATTCCTGTGTTTGGGGTCTCTCTTAAGGCAAAAAGTACTGACTGAGCCTTGTTTTGAATGTAATGTTTTTCATTTGATTTTTAACATACATATGTTACTAGTCTAACTTGGTTCCTTAAGGCACAGGTAAAGGTCCATGTGTGTGTGTATATATATATATATATATATATATATATATACATCTTGTGACCATTCCCATGCTACTTCAAGAGGGTTTAGCAGTATTAAAGTGTGAATCCTCTGACCAATACTGTTACCCTCTTAGGGACTGAATTTTCTAGGAATGCCTAATTCTAGGAGCTATCAAGACTCAAGCCATATATATATATATGTATATAAATATAAAAATCACTCCCTCACCCTTGTAGAGTGGTATTTGTATCATCCTCCAGCCCGGGTCAGGATTCACACTTTAAAACTGCAAAACCCTCTTGAAATAGCATGGGAATGGTCACCACATTAAAATTGGTATTAGGATAGCCGAAGAAGGCTCACATTGATATTTTGGTATGTCCACAACTTCAGTCCTGTTTAGTTTCTAGATTTTAGTATTCAGACATTGTCTAAAACTTTGGTCTTTACCAGACAACCAAAACCCTAATAACTGTCAACAGTTCTGCCTGCAGAGTTGGAAATATCAAAATAGAGTCACACCATTGCTTATAATGTTGTTATAAAAAGTTTTTTTTTAATTTTTGCAACTTGGTTGGGATGTTTCCGGCTGTATGTTTGATTGTGTACTGATGAATGTATGAATGAGTATATTTTTAATAAGCCAATGATAAGGGCATATAACTTTCTAAAAGAGTTAATAAGAATTGTAGTCATGAATGAGAAAAGGGTCCAATAGAAGACAAAACAAAATGTATAAAAATATAAATGTTATTATATTATAGCAAACTTTATTTCAGCAGTTTCTGTTTAAAAAGCAATGAAATTCTTAAAAAATGGTTTTATTCCTGCAGCGATAAGTCACAGCTGCCAGTACATTTTGTATAAATTACTTTTTGCTGCCCATCAGTCACATTTATGAACTAAAGATCTTAAAATGGATGAGTCATTAAAGAAGACTCACCTTGAGCCTTTCTGAAAGATCCCATAATAATCACTCAGTGTGCTTTTGAGATAAAAGACCAAGACATGTGTACATGGAGGTAGTACAACGTGTTCCTTTTTCATCAAGAAAAGAAAAAAAGAAACTACACTGAATTACATTTTGCTGTTATGGTGTCTTCATGTGGTCTCGTAGTTATGGTAAAAACCAAAAGCCAAAATGAAAGTTACACATGAAAACCCACTCATGTTGCAATTTTCACTGAAAAGTTGGGATTCTTTGATACCCGAGTTGCTGAGATGAGGTAAACTTTGACCTTTCAACATGGCAGAAAGAAGATAAACTATTCTGTTTGATGAATACTGCATTGTTAAACATTCCCTCCTGTTGTGTTTGTAGCCTAAACATTGATGTGACATATGTATTAAAAAAAAATCATTTAATCTTGTGTCATTTTTTAAATGACCTTTATTGTTAGATTCTTTTTAAATGCTCGATGGCAGTCAGTCAATGCATTTGATTCATCCACTTCTTCCTGTAATATATGAATTAGGAAGTCTATTACTGTCTTGCCCAAGATCTTAGGATGCAACATGTTTCTTTTCCTACCACAACAAAAGCACTTGAAGACAATGTGCTAGTAGTTTCCACTTTAACAAGTGGAAAGAATCATCTTTACCAGACCGCTTGAAGGTAGCATTATATCCACTAAACCTGAGATCAAAGCCTTTACAGATTGTATCTGCCTTATATTGTGGTATTTTTTTTCCATACACTGATTCAATTTATGGTTGGAGGCTATTTCTGTATGTGTTGGCTTACTGCCACTAGAAGTTTCTACCCTTGGGGTCCAAGCCCAGAGCTGCGGTGCAAAACTTACAGATACACTTTCATCTTTAAACCATTCATTACATAAATGTAATCATTAGGGGATATTTGGAATCAACAAAATGGTTTTCAAGAAAACAAATTTAAATAATAAAGGGTTTAAAATAGCTACATTTTTTGGAAAATACTAGAAAAGAGATGCTCACTTGAGAGAAGATGAAACTCTAGGTAAAATAGATACAGCTCGGGATCAGCAATAACAGCCAGCAAGATGGTAATAGGGCCAGGACAAAGTCATTAAATCCACAATGACATTGACTATTAGAGGCAGTTAAAAAAAAAACTAATAGAACAAAAACATGACAAGGTAAAGAGAGATAGGATTTTTGCCAACAGCTGCGTCAACAATTGCCAGGTCAGCACCCATGTCCCCTGGCAGGAACGATCACTGTGTTTGGCACTGAGAGAAAGTACAAACAGATGCTTACATTCACAAAATCAGTATGGAAATATTCAGCCGTATACACACTGAGAAGATAGGGATGCGGAGTGACAAGTTGCAGCAGGGAAGAGACAACTTTGGATTCCTGCTAGCTGTCAACTCCCATTTTAACTTTGTGAAAGTTAATGAGAGTGGGTCAGTGGGTACAGATAGAGCCTGAGTCTAGCTAATACAGCTTAAAGGTAGTTTAATTTGACAGGTATAGTCTTTTTGCAGCAGTAAAAATGTCTCCCACATTTCCTGGCAACTTCAGTCCCCCTGTAGTTGGAAAGCAGCAGGAAGTACAAAGAAGAAAGGTAGCTTGTCAAACACATGATCTTATTTTACAATGGAAAAAATATCAGAATATTTTCAACCAGACCTTTTATTAAACTTTTAAACTGAAATTCCAAGATTTGTGTTAATTAACTGTCAGTTTGGATCATTTATTCATTTTAAAGCTAGGATCACATTCCATATATGAATTACCAGAGTCTGAATCATACCATGAAAACATTGGGGGGATTTTTCCACTACAGAAAAACAGACTTGCATAAAAGAGACATGTACTTCGGTTGACTTATAATTTGTTGTCCTCCAGAAGTTTTATCGTTTCAACATTTTCTGTATTTCACACAGATCACAAAGATTCACAGATACTCAACAAACACAATTTCAAGTTTATGTATTTTATGTTTACTTAGGTTTTTTACTTGTTTATCTTGGAAGGTTTTATTTAACTATGAAATTAAAGCAAATAAAAAAATGAGACTTTTCTGTTCTTAGATGGAGGAAATAGATTGTGAAAATTTGCACCAATCAAAAAGAACAACTAGGCACAAATATAAACCCTCTGTTTAGAATAAAGTTCAGTATTGATTAAGAACAGAATTTTTAATCCTATGATTTTTGTGCAATCAGACATCGATCCATTATTAACCTGACAGTTTAACTAGCTTTATGATAAACAAAGCTATTTTACAATTATTTTCTTAAAAGTACATTTTGAGATTATAGTATTATGAATTATTTAAAATATGTTAATCATTACTCTGAATAACCTTATCAATAAAAAGTATTTTTTTAGCAAATATGCATGACAAAGTTGTGATGTCAATACCACAACTGGTAGAGAGCCCCTTAGATTGATCTGACATACAAATGTAAGGTTTATCCACAAACTTCATTCGATAAGAGTTTTGTGTCCCAAAACACGTTTTACTGGTGCATAATTTTAAAACATGAGTACATTTTTTTTATTGTTGTGACATTATTTTTTTTACCATAATTAGTTATATTTTAGTGTTCTCCCATTGCTTTGTGTAATAACTGCACCCAGAACCAGTCGTGTGTTTTATTTCTTGTCATATTTGCATTAAAATCCTCAAAAGTAAAGAGGACATCAAATTCTGTGAAAGAACTGCAGCTGCAGCCTCACTTGTACTTTTTAATGCTCTCTTTGCAGTTGAAAGCTCAGGCCTCCAGAAGGTCACAATTTAAGCTGCCTTCCGCTTGACGATGGAAATTGTATAAATCTTTTTCTGCGGGACACATTCCTGGCACTGTTTCAAAGTGTGTTGGCTTTGAAAAAGACACAATGTCAAAAGTGCTCTTTAAGTAGCTCAGGGGAGCACTAGAGATAAAAAATGAGGTAACTCTCAGGAGCTCCAGTCCTCCTTGTAGTTACCTTTTTTAACTGCAATAAAAAAGATGTGAATCTCATTTCAATTTGATTAAATCACAAATGTGTAAATATAGTGTATCTGGTGTCATTAGCCTTAGTTTTGATATTGCAGCAAAATAACAGTGGGTATTACATAGTATTTACTAAAGAATCTTCTGATTAATTGTTTGGATCAAGGGATACAATGAGGTACCAGCAAAGTGTAGATAATCAAGTGCAAATATCATGTATATTTTATAATTTTTTATTTTATTTCATTGTCATTGCCTACCTAATAAGATACAAAATAAAAAAGAAATTAGAGGAAGATGTCACTATGGCTAGGGAAAGTGCATGTTTCAATGCCTATTTGCTTTACTGTGAGCTTGTTACTGCTTATCTTCAGCAAACATTGAGTAACTGGTTGCTGTGGGAGCTGTTCCTTCAGGTCCTGATAAAAGCTGTGTTTTTATCGACGTGCTTAATTTTGTTCTGCCGGTTTCCAAGGTCATTAGAACACTGAACAGCAGATCCAAACTCTGCACTGGTATTTCCACTAAAGGTCAGTGGATATACAGTATGTTTTGTAACATGAGGCAGATAGAATAGAAACAAAGTCCCTTTGTATGATGAAACACTTGTCCAAGAATTATTAATTACAATATACCAAGGCGTCCAAAGAAAAAACAGATAGACTTTACTGTTTGAAGACAAAAATATGTGATTTTTAATATGCAGGCCTTTTTCTTTTTAAGGCTGATTAGGGAGATGTTTCAGATTCTAAAGTTGTTTGCAATGTGACATTCTGTGGCTTGGTTAAATGCACATGTAAAATGTAATTGTATTTTGATTTTTGATATAATCATGTAATTAGCAGTTTGGTTCCAGGTATGCAAAGTGTAGTTGAACCACAAGAGGTAAGAGATCTGGGTGTTGAGTAAACTGACAAATCTGTACACTGTAGAATTATTTAAGTTTACTTTACTTAAAAATGCAAACCCTTAGCCTTCAAAGAAATATATTTTTGTGAACTTAAGTGGTACAGCTTACATTTGCACAAGTCACTCACGTAATAATTTTGATGTTTTTAGGCCTAATGGTGACAGTAAGCTATTTTTGGATAGCCACCCTTGATTTATAGAATAACAAAAGTGATTTATAGAATAGCAAAGTGACTTTCAAATCAATTTTCTTAGATACATAGAGCATTTGAAACAGTGTGACTGAAGAGCTGAGTAGATTTTCTTAGTGTCAGTGAAGATGTGGGCAGCAGGATTTTGGATCAACTGGATCAACTGTCTGATTTACTTTTTAGCCAGGCGGTTGTCCTAGCTGTTGTTTAATGGGAGGTGATGCCATACTACAGGGTGGCATAAAGTTCTCTGCTAGTAATCAATCTTCGCATTTCAGTCTGATTTTAGAATCTCCTCTCTTAAAGAAATAAGATTACAAAAACAGAGATACTGCCAAACAGACTGTTGTCTCGTTGGGACTCATTACATTCTTTTTCAGCTAAATTCTGCAAACATCACTCTCTTCCACCAATGTATGAATCCACAGGGCATGAAATGCGATAGCAGAGTAGAACATGTAAACAAAGATTTCCTGAATATAGAATTTTGTGTCACCTCTGTAATGGTTATCAAATAATCCTAGTTGTCAATTTTTTACTGTGCATGGAAACACGCTTATTGAGAGGTGTTTGGTCATGTAAGATAATCTGTGAATTGGTGAACTGACTGAGCATCAGGCCTTTCCTAAGAATGACTTTACAGTTCAACATTATGATAATTACATAAAAAAAAGATTTTTTATAAAAATAATTTAGCCACCTTTCACTACGCTAGTATATGTACATTTCTTGTTCCTTTAGTGAAGAAAATGGGTCTCCTGGCCTGTGTGGTCTCCGCTGGGGATGGGGTGTGCCCCAGACCTCGGCGCCCTGGGCTCTCACCCGGATCTACCTCGGGCCTGATCGGCCACCAGTGCAGCCCATGGGCTCACTACTGCGGTCCCATGGCACCTCGGCACTATGGCCTCTGGGGTCGGGCCCCTCAGGAGCCTGCTCTGGATGCTGTCATCTGCCCCTCACTGGTGGCTGTGGCCCTCCCTGCATCTGCCCTCCTCCTGTCTCAGGGCCTGGGGTGCCTTTGAATATCAGGGCTTGCATCACCTCTTGTCCATCCTGAGCCCTGTAGGGCCAGTCTGGGACCACCCACACCTGCTATTGATCATATTTTTCTTCTGAAGAAGTTTGTAAATCCTTTACACGAGCATGCCACTGCATACACACCATGGGAATTTGATTCCAGGTTTATACGGACACACGCTAATACTTAATACTAGGCTGCAGCTACAGATTTACAGTATACCAGCCTGAATAATATTGTATAATCACCATTGAGTTTGGCTTCTGCATACCTGGATATCTAAAATATACCCACTGCTCTAAAAGCCTTGTTTGATATTTACCTTGGTTGTTTGTTGTCTTTTTGCTGTTATTTTCTCTCTTTTTTTTCTCTGTTTCATACAGGTGTGGAAGCAGACTCTTTGGAGTAAATATATATCTTCTAAATTGTATTTTTTTGCTGTGTTGTTTTAGTTATGATTTTTTTTTCTCATTTTTTTCATGCTCTCTCTTTCCTATCTTTTCTATCTTCTTCTTTCTCTCCTCATTTCTTGTCATTTCTCGTGGAATGAGAAATGAAGTATTTGGTGTTTAGACGGTGATAAAACTAAGGTAATTCAGATTAACTTTTGCAACTTTTACATAATACTGATTTTTTGGAAAGGGTTGTATATATTTCAAAACCTCAACCTTTGCAATTATGTTACATAAAAAATGTGTTTTTTTTCTACATGGGGAACAAACATTATTGAAGCATCCTACTGTACTTGGGAAGCAGTCTCCAAGTGGAATTCTGCAAAGTGTTTCAATTCTAATTAAATAAAACATGGTTAATGGAAGTATTCTACATGTTTGAGTACCTCACAAACAAACACTTCAATAGATTTTATGATATTGAGTTGTTTGACCAACACAATTAGTGTATGGGAATGAAGGAACTTTCAAGAGCTTATTTTTAGCTTTCAAAAAATAAAAGTCTGGAGTATGGTGTGCATATGTATCCAACACATCTTTCGGTGTGATCACCAGGGCTAGTCTTTTAGTCTTTGTCTTTACTTGGTTTGTACATTTAGAGAGAATGGTTGCTGTTCAGTTTTGTAACATAGCTTAAATTCAGTAGAAAGTCCCCAATTGAATTCTGATCAGGACTTAAACTGGACTATTGTATTACATGAGCCTTCTTTAAGCTAAATAGTCTCACTCTAGAGCTAGCTTAATCTTTAAGGTTGTCCTCCTGCTGCAACAACTTTTTCTTCCAGTGCTATCCCATGTTTGTCTTCCCATCAAGTCTGATCAGCATCCCTGTCTATGATAAAAAAGAACATTACCAAAAAAACATTAAATAAGTAAAAAGTCCAGTTTAACTAACTAAAGAAAGTCAGTTTTAATCTTCAGAAACGTGTTTTACATTGAGGTGACAGGACTGTTCAGCTATGTTTTCAAAGCCCTCCCTTTTAGATTTCAAGGTCAAAATTTGCTTGTTCAACAATTATAGCTTTGGCAAATCTGCTTGGAGTTTAGTATGACATAAAGGCTGGTGGCTTTAAGCTGCTGCACCAACTGGTGACAGATCAGTTTTACATAAAACGCCCCAAAGTCTCGAGGCGTTTTCTCTTGGTGAGAACACTGCTGTTGGGGAGGATGAGATATGTAACAGTCAGCTCTGTTAGCTGTGACTGGACTGCTGATGATCACCACCACAGAGACATGTGGTGTGTGTGAATGCAAGTGTCTATGACTGACTCATTGTTTTACTAATGCAATGGGCTTCTGGTTGCCATCTATGTTATTTCCACATTTGTATTTTTTTTGTATTTTCAAAATGCATAAAATATGTAAAAAAAACATTTACTTGTGTAATGTTTTAGTTTTATTTCCCAGTGGAAAAAGAAATGTTCTATTACTTACAGCACTACTTTTGATTTTGTTTACTTTATAGAAAAAAGTAGTAAAAACTTCATACAATTTTGTGCCCATAACAACTTTATTCCTACCAGTCTTTCATCATGTATTGTAAAGTTTAGGATATCTCTTTGGAGGAAAATATTAGCAGAATTTACATTTAATTGTCCTCTCTTCACCCTATAGTTTTTAAACAAGAACACGAAATGTACACGTCAGCTGTATTTACTGGGTTTATTAACAGTTAATTGGTGCAGATTTAATCTTTGAACAGGAATGAAGCCCCCATGTAAACAGTGGTAGAGCAGCAGAGGTGTCTTCAGAGCAATAATGGTGAAAATGAGGTCATCTAATTGGGACAGCTAAATATATTTGCAAGGGTACACCCTCTCCTTGGGTGGTGATGCTCAGTGCAGGAGTCACTGCTACAACGGATTTAGAATCCTCCAGGTAATGAGTTTATTAGAACTTTCTGATGACCACAGACTTTGGTTTTATTGCTGATGCGGCGTTATTTCAATTAGAGTGAAAGACTCTAGATGACCACAGAGAGCACATCTTCTCAGTTCTAGTTCACTTAAAAAAACAACACAAACAAATGTTGGATGAAAATATTTTGTTTGGTGTTGCTGGGCATTTTTTGTGGATTTTGAATCTAAAATTAATTCAAAAAGTAATATGTGTTTCACAAATGTTAAACCTTTTTACTTATGCAGCCATATTGGTTGCAATCCAAAATCAAAAGAAAAGTAAATAAAGGTCATTATGGCAGGAAACTATTTTAATTGGGCTACATTTGTTTAGTTGTGGAAAAAAATCCAATGCTCACAAATTGCTCACAAATTAAAAAAACAGTCTCTTTCAAACCAAGTAGCAAAACTTCTTTTTTTTTTTTTTTTTTTTTTAAAGAAAATCACAGATCTGAAGCATGCAGAAAGGGGAATCTTGCAACATTTTGTTTTACACAATCACTTGGAGCTCATCTTTTGGATTTTCCAAAGAACTTGTTTCATTTCAACACCATGATGATAACTAGGTTCCCAGAGCTTTTGAAGGGGGAAAATGCCCACAACATCTCTCGACTTAAAAGAATAATTTTAATCCATCAAGTGTAACCCGCTGGGGATGATTTTCCCAGGTGTTTATCTTTTTTGTTGCTTAAAAATTGAGTCTTAACCTGGGTTTACACAGACTATGTCATCCATGCACTTTGTTTTCTGTCACAAAGAAAAGCCTTTTAGTCAATGTGGTAATTCCAATCAACTAGAATCGCTTTGTTGTGCTGCAGTATGAGAGAGAGTCCTTCTCCGGTTTTGGTCAGAGATAGATATCCACCCACTTAATGGAAGACTGAGCAAAACATATCACTTTCTGAAGACCTGGCATGGCAGACAGAAAGTCAGACACAGGAAGGGTGAACTGGATCTGGTGCATTTTAAGTTCAAGTCCCATTAGACTTGATCAGAGGGTATATTTCTCTTTGCTATGGTTGGAAGTACAGCAAACGTATTCTTTTGGTTATCGGGGTCTTTATTGGCCTTTTTTGTTATTCAATAATTAGACCCAGTATGAAGAATGGCTCTACAATCTGACTCATTGCTGCTCCAGGAATAAGCTTAGATTGAACACCAGCAAGATCAAGGAGGTCATGGTGGACTCTAGGAGGTCCAGAAAGACCGAATCCACTCCTCTCTACCAACGTATTCAGTGCACATCAGATGCTGAGGCAACGGGAATACCTCTTTTGTCATTTATTGACATGTGTGATGTGGCTGTGGCAGATACATGTGAACATTTTACATGAATTGCAAACTGAAATTAACACAAACCTATCCCTAACCCCTAGACCTAAATAAACTCTAGTATACATGTTGCCATACATTTTTAGCTCTTAAAGCTACCATGAGCAACTTTGTAGTCTAAAATTTTCCTTTCAGATCCTGTGCATGTCATGTGACACAATGTTCACTACCTCTCATACATCCTGTACAGCAATACATGCTAAAAAGAGTATCCCTCTCACATTAGTATCAAAAGGGTTTAGGGGTTTTGACCTAGTATAAATATTTGATGAGTAAAGTGTGAGAAAATATTGCCACAGAGGTGGTGCAGAGTGTGGCTAGTATAAGTCCTAGACATTCATATTTCCACTGACCTCTCCTAGACCAAGAACACCTCCCACCTGGTGAAGGAGGCCCAACAGTAGCTTTTCTTTCTCAGAAAGCTAAAACAAATCTGACTCAATTTGACTGCTCAAAGAGCTTTACAGAGCTACAACTGAAAGCATCCTGTCTTTTAGCATGACATCGCTGATTGAGAGGTGCATGGCAAAGGAGAGAAAGGATTTCACATAAGTGTTAAGAACAGAACAGAAGAACACAGACTTAAAAACAGTCTCTTTTCCAAAGACGTGAAGGCAATAATTCTCTAAGGCAGGCACTTAGTACCCCTCCAGCCAATCAAATAAACCTCCAGCTCATTTCACAGACTGCTTCAGTAGCTGTTCTTCATGGAAATATTAAATACTACATGCCATATTCCACGTTTTTTCTTGTTTTAACATTTTTGAAGCCTCCTCTTAGCATGATTGTTTTTCATTTTTACCTAAGTACTTTTAATATGTGCCTGTGTACTATACGTGCATTTTGAGCCGTTTCTCTATCAACTCTAATGAGGATAAATAATTTTAGTTCTTTTTTGTGCATGATTCTACAGGTGTTATTTTAGGTTGGTATGGTACCCTCTCGACCCCCCAATTTTACTCTTTGCCAGAGTTCTGCATCATGAATCTTTGAGAAGCTTTTACCCCCCTTTTGTCCCATTAACTGTGTGGTGGCAACTAAATGAATGCTCCTTGTTGAGCCAAGTGGCAGAATTTAAAATTATGTAATACAACCAAAGGTAAAAAAATAACTAAATAAAATGGCAGTATTACATTTTGGTGCTGAGATAAAATATGACATTTTAATGTTTAACAGGTGCTAGTGACCAGCAGTGTATAACAGCTCTCCGTTTTATACTATGAGTCAGCCTTTTCACTCTAATTATTTGATTAACTTTGCTTTTCATTAGATCAGTGATTCCCAACCTGTGGGACGAATCCCACTAGTGGGACTCGCGGGTATTGAAAGTGGGATGCCAAATCAATTTTAAAAAACACCATGTTCAGTATTTATTTTCTTTAATTAGGCTACAAAAACGTATTTGATAAAAAAAAAACTTTTGAAATTGTTAAATCCAAAATTATTCTTTTAAAAACATTTAACCCTCTCGTCATTTGTGTGTGTGTGCGTTTTCCCTTCTATATGATATTCCAATGATAGGAACGTTCCTATATTGTCACCAGCCGGGGTCACTTTGCTGCCGGACCACCTGTTGTTAGCATCAGTGATAACTTATAAGGTGATGAACGGAGAACAAAAATGGATAGTTGGTTAGCAACTGGAAAAATTAAAAGGAACAGGTGTACAGACAGTGAATCAACAAGTGATCTCCCACCAGTCAAACAAAAAAGAAGGTCAGAGAAAGTACAGTTATGAATATTTAGGACTGGGATTGTTTTTGACAGGCTCTGAAGCTGAACCTTTACCGCTGTGTGTGGTGTGTGCAGAGACATTATCAAATGAAGTCGTCATCTAAGCATGCACAGTATGTGAACAAGCCACTTGACTTTTTGAGAGCAAGCTCAGGGAGAAAGCGAGAAAAAAGTAATCGAGTCCTCGTGTGCACGCAACGAGAACATGAAGGCAGTGGAAGCATCGTATTGGGTCTCAACTCATAGCCAAGGCGCGAAAACCATACACCATCAGAGAAAAATTAAGTCTTCCTGCAGTAAAACAGATAGTCGGAGGGGATGTTGGGCGAGAAATCACTGAAACCTCTAAACTTAAAAACAATATTTTAGTTTAATTTCCATTGTATTGCTTTTACTTGTATTTTTCTTCTGGGTGCCTAAATGCAGAATTTACAGCATCTGTACTTTAGTTTTGTGCTTGTACTCTCATCAGTTAAATGGCCTACAGCTGTAGAAATGTGTTAGGTTTTTTGGCCGCTATATAAGGCAACAGATGTTACCAGAATTCAGCTGCGAACTGTTATAAAAAAACACAAATAAGCATGCTTTGTTTTTTCGCAATTGTTGCATTTAAGTAGCCTATTTATGTTTTGGTTGATATTTTAGACCTGTGCTGTATTTACAGTATCTACATTGGTTTTGTTTGTTATACAGAGCTATTGATTTAATTGTTTGGCTTGACTGGCTCTTGCAGTATTGTATTTCAAATTATTATTTCTTCATTGGTGAATGATCGTGTTATTTTATTCCTCTATTAGTCTATTGCTGACAACGCATTGCTTTTGATGTGGTATTTCTGTGTGGTGCTGATAGCTGGTTTTATTACTGAAAGTTCTGCTGCATGGTTCAGATTCTGTTAGTGACCGAGCTTCCTACATGTCCTTATTGTTGTTTATTATCATTAAAATAAAGTAAATGCTCTGAGAAAGCATTATTTACACCTCTGTCTTGTTTAAGGTTTTGGAGGTGGGACCCTGAATTTTTTGAGATTTTCAAGTGGGACCCAGCTTGGAAAAGGTTGGGAACCCTTGCATTAGATAACAATACAATTTATTTTGCAAAGCTAGTTAAAGAAATCTGAAGTATATTATTCGTTGTTTTGATGATAGAACTTAAATAACTTCAGGCTTGCATTTTTCAATTACATGACAAAGTATCGCCATCTAACAAGGCAATGTTTTTTTTAAACCTATTGTTGGAATTAGAAAGTAATTGAACTTTCTTTCTCATTTTCACAGAGACTATGAGAAGTGTTATCTTTACAAACAGAAATATGGAGAGGAAGAAATGTATTTTGGTTGCATTTAACACATCCAGGGGAGTTTACTTTTGTTTCCTAAATGCAGTGACCTCTTTGGGAGGAGAAAATGAGATTTAGCCAGTCTCCAATTTTCTGTATTTTCTGTTTGGAGATGGGACTTATAAAAATGAATAGTGAGTTTCCCTGAAAAGCAGTCAGATGTAACAGAAGCTTAATGACTTTTCTGTAGTCCTCACTGCTCCTAGGATTTACTGTTTTTTCTTGGCTTTTTTTTCTCTAATTAAAAGTTTTTGAACTTGTTATTGATGAAGCATGCATAGAAGTCTTTGACATTCTAGTTCAGTATCATTTTGGAGCCAGAAAGACCCTCCAAACCCTTGTTGCAGGCCTATATTCAATGTTAGCACTGGCAATTGCCATGTGTAGTAATAAAGTAAAATGTCATAGAATTTGCTCTGGGATAAGCTGCAGCATAGTCGCGGGGATATCCAGTCTCTAAGCATGAGCTTAGAGAGTTTTAATCCTGGGCAAAGCCAGCAAGCAAACCAGCAAAAGTGTCAGCAGAGGAACGTCTCTCATCACAATACATTAAGCATAGACACACAGGCTTCATAGTATTGTACTGCTATAGTATTAAAAAATTGCTTAATGAGATTCATGTGACCGGTGCTCTTATTAGTGCTCCATATTAGTATCCGAAACCTATTGTTTTGTGGAGCTGCACTATTTTAGCAAATTAAATGTAGGAGTTATATCAGAGCCAGTGCTCATTTTAAATGGTTAAGAATGCACCTCAACCAAAAACAGGTGGAAGTCTGGACAGAGCCAATGAACTGAATACATTCTTCAACAGGTTCAGTTCAGGAACAAGCTCAGCATCTTTCTCTCCAGCCCACAGTCTCATGGACACCTTGTCCTCTTCTTCTGCTCCTATGAGTTTGTTGTCATCCAAATCAGAAGAAGGTGCGGCCCCTGTTTCCACCTGGCTGTCTCTAGAAGTCAAGTAAAGAGGCAACTGGAGAGACTGAATGGTAATAAGTCATCAGGTCCTGATGGTGTCAGGCCCTGTATCCTGAAGGTCTGTGTAGAGCGGCTCTGCGGGATTCTACACCACCTTAACCACCTTCAACCTTAGTCTGAACCATGAGACAGTTCCAGTGATGTGGAAAACCATCATGAGGGTAGTAGAGAGACTTCTGTGGGTTCACCTCAGCAAACAAACAGGCAGCTATCACGACCCCCTGCCGTTTGCTGCTCACTATCATAGACCTGCTGCAACAAACCCATTGTCATTAAGACAAGGCAGGCAGCCCTGTAAGGATTGTGTTCTTTGATTTCTTCAGTGCGTCCGACATGATCCAGCCTGACTTACTTTGTGAGAAAATCAAGAAGACTCAGATGGAGGCATCAACCATTGCCTGGATCAAAGACTACCTGACAAACAGACCACAGTTTGTTACACTGAGCAGCACAGGAGCACCACAGGGGACAGTATTCTTACCATTCTTTTTCACTCTCTACACCTCTGAGCTCCAGTACCAGACAGAATCTGCCATCTGCATACATACATATATCTATATATATATATATATATATCTATATATATATAGATATA